>APFE030157430.1:71242-119314 GCA_000404065.3 Pinus taeda
ATTGGGAGCTTGTCACCTATAACCTTCTTTAAACATGAAACATGGAAAACTAGGTGCAATCTAGAAGCTGCAGGAAGCTCCAATTTGTATGCCATAGTACCAATCTTTTGCAACACCTTGTATGGACCATAATACTTTGGTGATAATTTATTATCCTTCTTAGCTTGCTTGAGGGACATTTTCTTATATGGTTGTAGCCGTAGGAATACCAATCACCTACATCAAAACTTCTTTCACTGCGATGTTGATTTGCCTGTTGTTTCATTCTATTCTGTGCCAACACGAGGTTATCCTTTAAGAGTTGGAGGACTTGTTGTTGATGTTCGATGTGATGTTCCACTACTTGAACCTTAGAATTTTCTCTTAATATGATGTGATGGATGGTGGCTGATATCCATAAAGTGCCATATGGAGTCATTTTTGTTTGTTGTATGGAAGGAAGTGTTATACTCCACCATTCCGCCAGAGGCCCAATTTGACCCATTGTGTCTGTTTATCAGAACAAAGCAACGAAATATATCCTTCCAAACATTTGTTTACTATGCTTAGTTTTCAAATCAGATTGAGGATGATAAGATGAGCTATGAGCTAACTGAGTACCAAGACAAGAAAATAATTTTGTCCAAAAATTTCCAGTGAAAATGGGATCTCTGTCACTTAAAATAATCTTTGGGTTCCATGTAGCTTTCGAATTGTTTCCATAAATGCAGTAGAAACTGTACTGGCTTTAAATGGATGTGATAATGCACAAAAGTGTGCATACTTGGTAAGTCTGTCAACTACCACCATGATGACACTCTTTCGCTCAGACTTCGGTAAACCTGTGATAAAATCCATTGAAACCTCCTCCCAACGTTGGCTTGGAATGGATAAAGGTTGTAATAGACCCGGTGTCTTAATTTTTTCAACTTTATTTTGTTGGAAAACCAAACATTCTGCCACAAACTTTGAATATCTGATTTAAGGCCATCCCCAAAAAAATCCTTCTTAACCCTGTGGTAAGTTTTTAAAAATCCTGAGTGCCCTCCTAAGGGAGAAGTGTGCAATTCCATAAGAATCTTTGTTTTAGCTAGGAATTCTTACAGAGGTATAAGCGATCTTTGTACCATAACGAATCATTTTTCCAACTAAATGTATCAGATGTACTGGAATCTTGTTGTAACTTTCGAATAAGTTCCAACACTTCTTTGTCATTCTTCCATTCCTCCCTTGCTTCGTTTATCTAATCTCGTTGGATAATAGAAATGGCACAAAACAATTCATCCACATCCTTATCCTTTCTTGAGATTGCATCTACCACAACATTTTGCTTCCCATTTTTGTATATGATTTCAAAGTCATAACCCAACATCTTTGTGACCCATTTTTGTTTTTCTTCAGAGGATAATCGTTCTAAAAATTATTTAAGGCTATCATGATCCATTTTTACCTTGAAATGTCTTCCCATTAGGTAGGGTCACCATTTCTTAAGTGCATGTAGTATTGCCAACATTTCCTTCTCATAAATATCCTTGTGTAAATACTTTCCCTTGATTGGACGATTTTCAAAAGTAATGGGTCTTTCATCTTGCATTAAAACAACACCAATTCCATTTCTAGAAGCATCACATTCCACAATAAAGGTTTTTGTGAAGTCTGGTGTAGCTAAGACCGATGCTTGGCACATTGCCTCTTTAAGATCTTCGAAGGCCTTTGTTGCTTCTAGAGTCCATGAAAATGCATCTTTCTTCAACAATGTTGTTAGAGGTGCTTCTATTTTCCCATAATTTTTAACAAACTTGCGATAATACCCTGTCAACCTACGAAATGCTCACAAATGCTTTATGGATGTGGGGATTTCCATTCCTTAATGGCTTTAATTTTGCTAGGGACTACCTTAAATCCTTCATGAGATACAATATGACCCAGATATTCCACCTCTTGTACTCCAAAGAAACATTTGGATCTTTTTGCATATAATTGGTTTTCCTCCAATAGTTGTAGCACCCTGTCAACATGTTCAACATGATCCTTCCAAGACTTGTTGTAGATTAGTATATCATCAAAGAATACTAACACAAATGTTCTAAGGAATGGTTTGAAAATTGAATTCATCAAACCTTGAAATGTTGAAGGTGCATTGGTAAGGCCAAAAGGCATGAACAAAAATTCATAATGACCCTCATGAGTTCTAAATGCTGTTTTCGGAATGTCTTCAATATTCCTTATGATTTGATGATATCCTGAACGAAGATCCAACTTGGTGAAGTAAATTTATCCATGCAGTTCATCTAGTAATTCATCATTGACAGGAATAGGAAACTTATCTTTAATAGTGAGATTTGAAACTCCCTATAATCCAGACACATGCACCATGATCCATCCTTCTTATGCAACAATACTACTAGAGCAGAGAAAGAACTTTGACGAGTTTGAATTATACCAGCCTCTAGAATTTCTGCGACCATACGTTCAATTTCACTCTTTTGGGCATAGGGATATCTGTATGGCTTGATGTTTGGAGGAACACTTCCTGGAATCAGATGAATAGAATGATCATGATCACGAATAGGTGGGATACATTTGGGAGTCTCAAATACCTTGGAATGATTGTCCAAGACTTTTTGGAGATCTAGAGAAATAGATGATTTTGATATGGAAACATCTAGTGAACATAATTGTGCAATTACACCTCTTTGTTCCTTTTTTAGAAGCTTTGTCATACCGTTAGAGCTGATTATCTTTCCCGGTTTCCCTACAATACCGCTTAATTCAACTTCCTTTCCTTCCATAGAAAATTTCATGAAAAGTTCTTGAAAATTAAAAGCTATTGTACCCAAGGATTGTAGCCATTGGACTCCTTGTACAACATCAACACCTCCCATTGGAATGGAAAGCATTGGGCTAGTCAATACATATTCTCACATGGATAGCTTGATATTATGGCACTTTCCAGAGCAATTTATTGTTCCTCCATTTGCAACCATCACTTGACACTCTGGTGCTGGATATAAGAAGAAATTCAATTCTTTTGCTACCTTACAATGAATAAAATTGTGAATACTTCCTGAATCAATCAACACTATTACCTTTTTCTTCTTGATTTGTCCTTCTATCTTGATGGTTTGAAGAGTGGTAATTCTTTCCAATGCATTACAAGATATGGTCATATTCATTTGTTCTTCATCTAAGCTTTGTTCTTGGAGTATATCCTCTTCTTTTGACCTTTCTTCCTCCTTTTCTTCTTCGTCTTCACAATCTATGTAGAATAATTTCTTCTCAGCACACTTATGACCTTTAGTGTGTTTTCTATCACAACTGTAACAAAGCCCTTTTGCTATTTTTTCCTCCAATTGTTGTGGTGTCAACCTTATAGGTTGTGGAAGACTAGCGGCAACACCACTTCCGTCCTTATAGATGTGAGTGGCATGATTCCTGGTTACCATAATTTTGCTTTCCATTTTTCTTGCTAACCTGAATGCCTTCTCTAATGAATCAGGTTCCCAAAGGCGAACATCATGTTGGATATTATCCTTTAAAGACCCTATGAACACATCAATCCTATGCTCCTCTGGAATATCTTTTACCCTTAGGTTCAATTTTTGGAACTCCTCAATGTGCTCCATTATTGAACCCTTTTGTTTGAGACTTATCAATTGGCTAAAAAAAGTGTTGCTTTTTGTATCCTCATAATGTGCTATCAATTCTTCCGTAAAAATTGCCCCAGTGATAAACTGTTTACGAGAACAAAGCCATTGATACCATACAAACTGATTTGGTTCCAAATATAAAGTTGCCATACGTACCTTTTGTGTGTTTTGCACATTATTGAGATCAAAAAATTGCTCCATCTGTAATATCCATGTTGCAGGATCCTTGTCATCAAACTTCCTCATATAGATTTTTGGAATATGGTGCATCTTCGATCCAACATTAGAGTCTATGAAGTCATGATTAACATTTCCTTTGTTCACATCATGAGTTTCCTTTACTTCCCTTTCACCATTAGTAAGTATTTCTTGTAGAAAATTTGTCAAATATGCCTTCAAATCTATCTTCAAATCATCAATCTTGGCTTCCACGCCCTTTATCTTAGATTCCATGCCATTTATCTTAGCTTCTGTTAGCTTTTTTGAGAGTGAAATTTGTTGCACTTGGTCTTGTAATTTTGATATATCATGTAGTATTTCTTCCTCTTCTTCATGAGTCATGCTAGAGCTTTAAGATTACTTACTAGGTGTTTGCATTTTCTTTCCTCGGGGCATCAGTTACTGATACTAATGCTCTACTATGCCCTTTGAATTCCTTCAAAATAATTTTTCAAACCAAGCTTAAGCAAAAATTTAAAAAATTTACACACTTTTTTTCACTTTGCAGGAGCTCAATATTGCCTCTGATGTATCTCTGTAATTTCGGATCATCCAGTTCTAAAATTGCAACTTGTGGTAGCCCTCTATGTCCACTTTCCAATGCCACCAGTCTGACCCCAATTGGATTCTCCAATGAAGAGTTATGCCAAATCTCCCACAGTGACCTGATTATAGACTAATTCAGTAGAGCGAACTTGTACGACGTGCCACGTGTCCCTGTTTCGACCTTTGGCTCTGGAAAATATATACAACAAATTACAGTCCATCCTCTTTCTGTACCTTCTTACAAAATTTCAATCCGATGCTTAGAGAGAACAATATGATGAGTTTCCCCAGGTCACCTGTTTGGAATGTAATTCAGGAGTCTACAAAAATACCAACTTCCTCAGATCATATCTCTGCAAATATAGCGCGAAAATCTCTGAAATTTGGACCCAAGGTTCAGTTTGATTTTGTCTCAAATGGGTTTTTGTTTTCGCTTCTGAAACATCACAGAAAAAGGTTATAGTGAAAATGCCATGATCACCTGTTTGGAGCAGCGAAACCCTAGAAGCCAAAGCTCTGATACCAAATGTTATGAAACCATCTCAAGAAAAGATAGAAAATATAGATCAATGCCTTAGAATTCAGCCTCTTCGAGGGGCAACCTCCTTTACATTACATAAATGAACAATTCTTGGATGATTCAAATGAAAAAACCTCCTTTCTATATATAAGAGTCTAAGGAGTCACAATATAACCCAGCTGACCTAACAATAATAATATAAAGCCACAAAAATAACAATAGAGGGATTCTATGGGGCACAATAATAACAATATGGGGACAATAGGGGCACAACAATATTAATAAGGGGTACAACTACAATAGTAATGGGGTAATCACTAGTATTATAGGGACCCAACAGTTGGAAATTCGTCTAGAAGGCCTATGAACCTCCCTACCACCATCCGTCCACATAACTCTCCATGTCATCTTTGCACACCCGCATTTCCACTCGTTTTTTTTCTTTCTTTGCATAGACAACATACAGAAATTATGCTTTTGTTTCTAATTTGAAAACACAAAAGAAGATGACAAATAAAGTAGTAGCGTTCTTCTTTCTTATTCTTACTTGATACCTTCTAGCTGCTACGTCTTCCTTTCAAAACCCTTGTCAGCTGTATTTTTAAGCTTGCTCAAGCATCAACCTGAATTTCAAAAGGAGAAGCAGTTACAGGAAATCCCGTAGGATTCCTGTAGCGGCTGATCCCTTTGAAGAACAAACTCTAGAGACAAGATCAACGCAACAGGATGTATGAAGCATGTAAGGAGCATATCTTGATCAAGGAATCATGAACATAAGATGAAGGTCGAGCATGCAAAGCAGCAACAACAATAGCAATGAGGAAATGATGTACCAGAGTCTGAAGTGTGCATAGCACAACAATGACTAAGCAGGTAAGTGGCTAAACCTATTCCTCGATTGCATGAATACTATTTCAAAATTGCATGAACTATGGGAATGGTCACGGTTAAGCGGACTCAGTGGCCAACTAACTGGCCACCCTCGTTAAGTTCACGCATCCTCGTGGAATTCATTTGAGCCATGTCCAATTCAAATTGCCGATCAGATACGCAGTCAGCACATGTGGCATGTCAACTCGGGAAGAAAACATTCGAAACTGGTAGTGATGACAACATATAATGGGAGTAAGGGAGGTGATGGCAATCAAGTGTCTTGAAGAACCATAATTACACTGGCGTAGGATCAACGGTCTGAATGGGGATAATGTACCCATACGGCCACCTCATCTCCTCACCGTGGATTATGCCAATAGTTAAGTACAGTGTGGTATAAGCCTCCACCACCCTTTGGTTCATTTTCATGTTACGAAGCTCTCAACTGTAGTGCTCGTTTACCACCTTCAGAGCAGTGAACCAGTAGTTTCTGCCAGTTTTTTAAAACCCTCCCGCCATCAGGTTCTACAGGAGCACTACTGCATTCTATAGGAGCAGGAACACCTTCTACAGGAAGATTTCTACAGGGAAAATAGAGCATCTTTGTAGCCGAAAAAGTTAGAATTATTGTCAAATTTGAGCTAGGAATGAGGTAGGCTTGAAAACTTGCTCTACATACGATATGTTTAGATAAAGTGGTAGCTTAAAACTAGAGTAGTGGGTGAAGAAAAACGAGGAAAGAGAAATTAAAAAGTCTGTTGTGTCTTTTCTGAAGTTTTACATAAGTCTCTCCATTCCCTTCTTTGTGTTCAAAATTTGTTTTCTCTTCCTCACATTCTGCTGAAAAAATGGGATAGAAATCAAACCTGGGGAGGAAACGAAAATTGCAAGTCTGTTTACCCTATGAAAAACCATTGTTTTATATAGTTCCTGTTCTGTCAACATATTGGTTTGTTCCAAGAACCAAGAAGCAAATTTAGGTTGAGAACAGTTTGAAGAAAGGGAGAATTGCAAATTGGTGTTGTGAAGAAGGAGCACACGGGAAATTCCTCCTACAATTCAGAGAAAAAAGAAGAAGAAAAAACTCAGCTGTCCCTCTGTTTTTTTATTTTGGAAATTGTTGTTTTTTCCTCACCTAATCACTTCAAAAACCATTAAACACCATGCCAGGAGGTTTTATGAGAGAGGAGCCTTTGAACTCCAACCAATTGCATGAGCACCCTGAGGTGGTGGCCCTCTTCACCAAGGCAAATTGGATGATTTCCTTTGAAAGAATTCATGGATATGATGATGAGGTGACTGAATAATTTTTTATGTCCTTAAGACCCCATTCGAAAACACATGCCACAGTTAGTTTCAGGGATCTGACCCTAGAGCTTACACCTGATTTTATCAGTCGAATCACAGGTCTTCCACTTGGGCTCCCTTGGAGCAAGGAGGAAAAAACATTGGGACAGGATGCCAAGAAGACAATTTTTCAACCTAAGGAGCATCCTGTAGAGGATAAAAATGGGGTCAGAAGGACAAGATTACCTCCTCCTTGGAGTGAAGTCAGCTACCAAATAATGAAATATATCACTTGTGAAAGAAGTTTCAATATAATTTATGGTTATCACTTCATGTTATTGTAGGAATTGAGGTATGGGATGGACCTACCTCCAATTAGAAAACTTAGTCTCCCATATTTCCTCCTCCAGTCTTTGATATAATGTGGCACCAAGCTGAATTCAGGGGTCCTAGACCAGCTGGCCCACCATGGTCTCATTAAATTATTGGTGCAAGATGCCCTACACACATACACCATCCCCATAGCCTGGGAAATTTTCAGGAATATGTCCAGAGAATATGACATCAAAAGTTTGACTGAGGACATCAACCCATCTGGCAGTGAGGAGGAGGAAGAGAAAGAGGAAATTGAGAAAGAAATGCACGAGGAGACACAAAATATTCAAATAGAGGAGGAACATGAAACAGAGGAGGAGCAGAAAGAAGAGGAGAAACTTGACAAACCTGCTGTAATACCTAAGGCAGAAAAGAAAATAGCCTCAAAGACAGAGAAGAGTAAAAGAACAAAATTCGAGAAGAAAAAGTCCAAGAAAGCCCAGAAAAAGACTACCACAGGAGAGGTAGGGACCTATCAAGGGAAAGAGAAGACATTACTAGAGATAGTAGAGACACAAGCAAAAACAACAAACATAGAAAAGACTTTAGAAGATGAAGGGGAAGAATACTAGAAAGAAACATCCCCTGAAACATTGGCAAAAGAAGCAGCATCTGTGCTTGCTGCATTGAGCACTCCAACAAAACAAAAGGGAAAAAGAAAAAGAGAAACATCCATGTACTTCAAAGCCAAAAGGCGCACCAAGATTAAGGTGGGCAAGCCCCAACCACCATCAAAAGAACCTATAATAATTGAGGATGCACCTACTAAGAAAAAGGAGGAATCCCCCTCCAAAATATCTATCACCTATGAGAGAGGGAGTCCCAAAACTTCCACCTGGAAGGAAAGAATCAAACTAATGGACTCCAAAGCAGTTTTATAGGAAGCTCAAACCTCTCTATAGGAAACACTGGCCAAGCTAAAAGAAACTAAAGAATTAGAAAAGAAGGCAATAGAACAGTCACAAGAGGAAGGCAAGGCCAAAGAGATACCTGAACCAAGCCCTCAGCCTAATTTAGGCTCATATTACAATTTTCTAGAAGGTGGGAAGATCATCCCACAAAAATTCATTGTGCCCCTTTTCTTTGAATTAGAATAAGAAAGGATTAGAACCTACACTTGGATGAAAATTGCTAAATCCCAAGGAGTTGCAGATATAGGACACATGGAAGAACAATTGAAAGAATTAAGAAGGGAGTTGGGCATGGTAAGGCACCTAGAGAGCATCAAAAGAGCCTAACTACAGGAGGAAAATGAACTGCTGAAAAAGCAGTTATAACAACCAGAAACTCAAGGGGGACACAAGTTTCCAATCTTGGAAGGGCAACAACAACAAGAAGTTTCTCTAGCAGATGATGAAGCAGCAGAGAAACAACAACAAGAGGAAGAGCCATAGATTGATGTCAAAATGATGATAAACCAGCAGCAAGAAAGAGAATCTCAAGTAGCAGTTGAAGTACTGATGTTGAAATAACAGTTTTAGGAAAGGGAAGCCCTAATGGCCTACATGGTCAGCTGGGCAATGGAAGCCTTGCAGTGCAGGCAACTAGCTAGATCCTATGCACTATATCTCAAAGACTAATGGCTGTAGTTCCAGATTAAAACATTGGCCCAAAGGGGCACAATCCCATTCCAAAATTATGGTCAGTGTATGCATCTATGTGCTACTAGTTCAACTGAGGATAAAGCCAAATTAGTAGAATTTTACTTACACAATATGGTACTCCCTGATATGAATTTTTGGGTTCTGAATGCTGCATTGGGAGACCTACAGCTCATGGCTATGGCTTCTTAGATGAGCCATGAGGAAAAGGGAGCAGTGGAAATTCAACAGATCATGGAAAAAGAGCTAAGTGAGCCCCTACTGATAAAGGCCGAACCAGAAGACCCCTCAGCTCTCATATATGCTCATCAACACCTTGCAAACAATCCTCAAGTTCTCTTGGATTATGTTGGAAGGCAAGCACAAGCTATCGCTCATTTTGAAGATATGGAAAGGTTATTTGGCGATGATTGCCTTCATGATTGCATGAGAAGGTGGAATACATTGTCATATAGCTTAAAGGTCAGGGAGTATCACTCCCCAACTAGAATGAGGAAGGCTTTTGTGAGAGTGCCCCTATACAAACAATCAATGAAAAACTTGAAAGCCAACTGGATTGGCCTTAAGTTCAATCCTCCACTACTCTTAGGACTATTGAAAGGGTTTAAGAAAGAAGAAGAACAAAAGAAATCGGAGGAAGTGGACAAAAAGGCAGATTTTCATGACAAGGAAGAGGACATCACCTTAGAGGCTTGGGATGTCAGGGAAGCTGCTAAAGCTATCAAGGATGAAAAATTGGATTAGTTGCTCAGAGGATGAGCAATCCATTCAGCAGGGGGTGATGATGAGCCCCATAAATGGGTAACTATATAAGCTCATTTTGCCTATTATTTCCATTTAATCCACCATTCTACATAGTTTTGTGCATATTTTTTAATATGTTTATGTCAATTGAGTGAATGGGGATAGTCACTTTGCCACATAGTCTAATGAGTGTTTATTGCAGATTTCTAGACAATTTTTGGACAAGGACTATGCATTTATGAGTAGATTAGCATTCAAACTTGAGAAAATAGGGCCGAGGACTCATAGGAGGGGTGCCTCCTGCATTAATGACTCCTTCCTCCAGTTCTCCACTAGCAGCTCAGAGTTCAAAGGCCACCACATCAATGATTCCAAGGGGCAGCCGAGCAACTCAAGTGGGGCTGTTGTTATCTCTAGTTTTAGGCAGCCGAGTTCCTTAAGTTTAGGGGGGCTGTTGGGGGTCCTCACTGGTATAAATAAGAAGGCTTCAGGCCTCAGTAGGTTAGCCATTTCATAGTCTATTTTTGCACTTTTGTGGAGTCTTTTACTTAGCTCATTTCCAAGCTCTTTTTGCAGACAATTTTGTGATGTAACTATTATTTTTTTATCAATGAAGATGAATCCAGCTTTGAACCAGCACTGATCTTTTCTAGAGGGCTAAAGCTCTTGGGTTAGGGCACAACCCAAGCTGCCTAGCACCTCCTTTGTGTATTTATATGTTTTTTTCTTGCATTCATAAG
This sequence comes from Pinus taeda, assembly GCA_000404065.3. Classification (NCBI taxonomy): domain Eukaryota; kingdom Viridiplantae; phylum Streptophyta; class Pinopsida; order Pinales; family Pinaceae; genus Pinus; species Pinus taeda. Next base: position 81,777 of record APFE030157430.1, read on the forward strand.
CTGATTTCTGTTGTTTAGGTTAAATCTTGATTTGGTAAAATAGGTTGCTTTTGATGGTTATATTAGTTGTTCTTGCTTCAGGTTGCTTAAATAGTTTGTTGTGATAACAAAGAAAGATCCAAAAAGGCTACCATCAGGTCTTGATCCCCTCTCTCCCTTCTTGGGACCATGAATTAAGGACAAGGCACTACTACTGCCACCAAAAGCACGTTTTTTTTGCCTTTCATGCAATCGCCAGTGTGATGTTTTGAGTTGGAGAAGATGATATTTGCTTGGATTCACATGATTAGACCATTTCTTGTTCCATGGCTTTCCTACATAGTTTCCTGTTCATAAAGTTATGTCCAACACTTTTCTGTTTTTAGGTCAAATTAGACAAACTGTGTTTTTCAGTTCTTGCTTGGGTCAGTTTTAAGAAGTAGGTGTGCAACTCACTTGAAAAAAATTCCAACTTGTCATCCCTCCATAGCACAACTTGTACCATCTCATATTTCACAGATTCCTTCCCTCATTCACCAAATTTCGCCAAACTGTCCTAATTTCGGCGTTTTTGTGCAAAGTTGCTTTCTTCCCCTTTGAGAAAATCCAACCCTCTCCTTCATTCCTAATCTTCATTAACAGAGTCCAAGACCCTCCAACACCTTCATCCAGCCTTCATTTCCTTTTTCCCACCATTTCTCCACCTTTAAACCTCCAAAAATCACTTTCGGCCTCCTCCTGTAGAACTTCTTGTAGATCTCCTACAACCTCCTATAGAAGTCCATGTGAGAGATTTTTCGAAGTCTGATCGCAATGGAAGTTTCCAGAAGGGTACTAGGGAGTTCTTAGGACCTCCCTGTTAGGTTCTTATACCAATAGGTTTCATCTTTCATGATTGACAGTAGAAGGACCAAATATGTTCATCCTTGCAGCCTGCAAAGGTTCCATATTTTGTGTACATACTACAAAAAATTAAAAAAAATGAAAAGAGGGTATGCCTTAAAAGAATAATCAAAAGGCAAGAAAATCAAGTGGTCAAGAGAAAAGTGAAAATGAACCCCAAACTAAAGACGAAGAAAGTGGCTAGTCAAAATGCCACTACTAGCTTATTTGGTAGTGTCATGTTATGTAAATACTGCTGCTAATCACACTTGATGGATGGCCTAACAATCTAAACTGGACCATGCCATGGTTAAATTGCTTGCTGCAGAATAGAGAATGTTCCCTGACCAAACAGCTCAAGCTTGGCAAAAGACTAGCTAGGTAGAGAAATCAAGGTGCCCAACTGCTTAATGTGGGGCCTTGGAAGAAATAAGGGTAGGTTTTAGATAGGAGGGAAGTCAAAATAAAAAGAGGAAAATCAGGGTCTACCAATTTAAGTGCACCCACTTTAATGGAGAAAAAATGTTAGGATTACTAGGATGGGTAAGTAGTGCAAGGTTGCAGAAATGGAGAGCCATCACCAATTGGCCTATTAAGTGCAAAAACTTATGCCACTCAGGGTATTGACCTCAAAGGAAAAGAGTGGAGGACAAGCATTGGAAGCATGTCTAACTTTCCCAGTTTCCCCCAAACTTCATTTTCTAACACTCCTAAGGGCCTTGAGATCTGCTCAAGTGTCCAGTTCCACTTCATTACATCACAAACTACTTGGTCAAACCATGGAGTTCAAACATGAAAAGAAGCCACATTTTTTGTGTAAAACATCCTTTCTTTCATTTTCATTTATCCTCAAAATCCTAAGTAAAGTTTCACTTATGAAAACTTGGCTTTACCCCTTCATTCACCTCACAAACCATATTAATTACTAACATATTATCTAGCTCCCTAACTCCCCCCTTCCCCTAATTCTATTACAATCTATTCAAAATCTCCCAAAAATATCTATAAATACCCTCCCCCTAGCACTATAGCTAAATATCCCTTTCTTGGGAAATATTAACCCCTCAAGGGTTAGTATTAACCCTCAATCATCCTAAAGACTATGGGTTTTGGCAAAAAACCATGGTTAAAGGTCAAAAAATCAAATTCCCCACCCTCATTTACCCTTGTCCCCCTTTCCTCCGCCCTAAACCCGTTTTATTATAGTTTTTAATAAAAAACATTTAATAAAATGTGTGTTTAAAACCCGGAAAACCGATAACCTAATGTTCTAAACCCACCCCGCGCCCTATTTATTAAAGTCTAATTAATTATTCGGGCGGGCCCCCAATATATTAACGCACTGTCACTTCGCAAATCCCGCCCACCGTTCGATCTTCCGCCCTGCCCATCCAACGGTGGGCGGTCGATCTCCCAGCAAACTTGCCCGACCTTTTGCGTCCGGGGGATGGGCAGTATTGCCGCCGTACCCCCGCCACGCATCAGGCACCCGCATTGTTCGCTGCCGCCCCCCCTCCAAACCACTTACCACCTTGGACCCTGCCGGGGAGACCGCTTACCGCCCTCCCCCCGCGCTGACGTCACGCCCCCGTTAGCGTGACGTCACCCCGCTTTGCCGACCGCCAGGCCTCCACGTCGCCCCCGGCTGCCATGTCACCCTATCCACCTTGCCACTGTGTCACTGCCACCTGGGCACCCACGTCAGCTGCCACATCACCCATCCGTACACGGGCCCATGATGACGTCAGCATGACGTCATCACAAAAAGGCGCCAATATGCCAAAAATGCATAAAAAGGCGTCAAATAACCGTTATTTTGCATTGTTTTCTACGACTCCCGGAGCTCCTCTGAAAGCGAAATTCAACCTACAACGGTCAAAAAGAAAAAGCAATCTGCCAAAGTCGCTTCCACCTCCATTATCAACCCAACTACCTGCAATTCAACCAATTCGACCGGTACAAACGCCTCATATGCCATTAAAACCAGGTATTTGCCGCAGGCATCCTATCTTGTCCACTGTTCTCCTTGCAATCCTATTTTCCTTCTTAAAGAACTCAGCTAAAGGACCCACATTGTCAAATTCACCACTATAATCTACTTAAAAACCCACTGAAACCCCTGCGCGACGAAAGTCTCGAAGAAACCCGCGACCCTCTGTGAAATTCACCATTTTTCCACAAAGAAAAACTAAAGAAGCCGAGCTATCGGCTAGAAGATTGACTTGACAAGTTCCCTCACCCCTGCTAAAGGAATTCTCTACAAATAACCAGCTAACCAGCTCAAAAACACTCTGGTTCTTCAAAACAGAGTGCCCCACAGATTCATTAAGCCTGTGACAGCCTCCTTGCACTGCCAAACTGCTCACTGCAAACAGAGATCAGTAAGCCATTTCCTCAGCATTCACATCAAGATTGAAATACAGTAAGCCACCAGCTGAAACAAGACAATGGCCACTCCAGTTTCTCTGGATGTGGTGCCCATAAATCCACCGTACAGAGAACTAGAAGCTATGCCACTGGTGGACAGTGATGCCCTCATCACAGACTTTGTGGCAGAGAGAAGCCACTTGCAAAAATATTGCCAACTAAGAAACACTCACTTGGACAACAGTGACCTTTATAGCATCTGGGAATCCAATCTACCCACCTACTTCCTGCCTTCTGTCAACATTTTTCCTGAAGTCATCCACCTATGTGCATAGAACTATGACCAGAAACTCAGGGCTGTAAAGTCTCCATCTGGGAGCATCCTCTTTTATATAACTCCAGATTCCATCAACCAGATGCTCAACTACAAGCAGCCCCATCTGCTATACCCCTTCTCCATGAACTATTTGCTAGATGAGGGCTCCAAACTCTCTAGCATAGACATTGCTGCCATAGCCAGGAAATTCATGAAGGTAGACTGCCAACCTTCTGGGCCACCTCCTTTTTCCTATGCAGATTTCAATGAGGTTGGCAAGCTACTGGTAGATATGTTGACCTCTGTGCTGGGGTTCACTACAAACAAACATGTTGATCTGACTGTGCTGGTCATGCTCTCTGCATACAGCCTTGTGAAGCCCCCTGCTATGAAATACAACTATGCCAAGTACATTGCCAATAAGATACATGATTAATTGACAAGGATGAAGAGGGAGGCAATATTCAAATATTCCTTATACATCTATCATTTATTCTTATACTACCAAACAGATTGCTTCCAGTGCTCAATCAGGAAGCTAGACTCACAGGGTGAGAGGAGGTCTGTGATCTTCTGGTCTTCAGTCTTCCACCAAGTCCAAAATTCCCCCTACTCATAGTGTGAGTTCATTGATTAGTTTGTGTATCCAGTCACATGCCTCTTAAAGAGGACCCCTCCTATCAGATTGTCCAAGGATATGCAAAAAATCTTGCAGCTATCTAGAAGCTACAAAATTGGTGATTGGTACTTGCACCAAAACCACACTGTCATCAGAATTTATGGTTGTGAGCTCTGTCCCTACAGGCTCCCAAAATATGTCCCTATGAGGCTATTTGCCCTGGAGTACTACAGACAGCTAATAAACTCTGATCTAACACACTTTCACAATGCCAAGAAGAAAGCCAACCTAAAGTTCAGGGACCACCTAAGCCCATTTGTTATGAACAAAAAAGATGGTTGGCAAGAAGCTGATCAAATACTAGGACAACAACTCAAACTCAAAAGAAGCTTCTGGTGGGTCCCTTATGACCCTGAAGGTTTCATCAGTGCCAGGAGGGTCAAATATAGGCTGCTAGCCTATAAGCATTGCTCAATCCCTCAAATACAACACTTTGCTAATCAAGATGAATGGGTGCCTGAATCAATAGTAGAGGAATTGACTCAGGAAGAAATAATGGAGCAGACTATAAAGGACTTGGAAAAAACTCTTGACTTAGAATCTTGTCAACAGGTTTTGTTAAAGCAACCAGTCCAAGCAGGAGAAGGCACCTCTATTGCTCCAGCTGCACAGGACACCCAGCAAGCTCCAGCAACAACAACTACAGCAAAGGGAAAGGAGAAGATGGATGAACAACAAGAAGTAGAGACAGGGCAACCTAGCACATCAAAGGATTAGCAATCAGAGAAGGCCCCTCCACAGCAAACTGAACAAACTCAAAACCCAGTTTTGCAGACTCCTCTCAATGATGAGAGAGGGAAAAAGAGAGACAGAGAGGAGGTCACACCTCCAACAGGGTCATCACAGCAACCAGAGGCCAAGAGGCCGAGGGTAGACCCTGAAGCAGAAGAAGGAGACATAAGTGAAGAGCTGGCAGAAAGCCACAACAAAGAAAGGAAAACAAGCCAACAGACTGCCACTAGCTCGTTTAAGCTAGAACATGCCCAACAACATACTATAGAGGTGTCCTCATCAAGACAACAGGGCAAGAAACCAGCTACAGTTAAAGAAGGCTTCAAAGAGATCAAGGCACAAAATGAGTTGATAAGGGTGTAGCTCTATGAGAAATTCCTGAATACAACCCCAGCCAAAAAGCAAAGATTGATGGCTGCCTATGATCTTAAGGAAGAAAAGATGATCTTCAGTCATCTTAAGTCTAAAGTCCCACATCCAAAGACACAACAGATTACTACAGGACAAACCTGGAGGTCTTTTCTAAAGACATACACCCCATGGATCAAATTGAGCTGCACAAACAGACTGGGGAAATGTTGTATGAAACACTTGCTGACATGGCAATGTTGGCCCATCAGCTAAAAGAAGCCTTGAAGAACACCAAAAGGCAGCTTGATTTTGAAAGCTTGTCCTCCTCTGCAAAAGACAACAGAATAAAGACTTTAGAGGACATAATTGTTGATTTGGGACATGACCCAAAGGACCCAAAGGGTGTTAGAGCCCTTATGAAGAAAAAAGAGGATGATATTGCTGCACTAAGAAGACCGGAAAAATTGCCTCCTACCATTCATCCTGAAACAGCAGAGCTTGCACAAGAAAAGTAGGTGGATAATGCTATGGAACTGCTGCTGGTTATGAACCAAAGGATACTACAAATGGAGGCATAATTAGAGAAAGCTCTATAGGACAAGCAAGGGGAATCAGCCTCCCAGCCCCCTCAAACTTCAACAAATCTTGAACCTCCCCCTCCAACACAAGCAGCGGCAACCCCTCCTGTTATTTCAGCACCTACTACAGCTACATCAGCAATAGGAGCAACAGTAGAAGCAACAGCAACAGCAGAATCCAGCATGGGCATGGAGGAGTTGATGAAGGCTGTTAAAGAGCTGGAAACTCAAGTCACTGAAATAAATATTGCCAAGGAAAAACTGGCCAAGATGGAGGCCAGTTATGACAAATCAAAGATGACAGTGGCATAAAAGCAAAGAGAAATAAAGGCCTTGGAGGCCAAAGTGAAAACTCTGGAAAAGGAGTTGATGCTAGGTAAAACCCTAGCAGAAATAAAGAAGATTATTTGGGCCAATCTATAAAGGACCAATGGAGGTCCATTCAGGAAATTTTTGAACAGGTTGAGCTAATAGATGTAGCTCATGTGGAGATTTAGAGAGCCAGGACAGCCCTGGGAATAATGCTCGAGAAAGCCACCAAAATGATTCATTTCCTCAATAACCGCACTAGATAGGAACTGGCTTCTCTACAAATAAGCAGCAGAACAGATATAATCCTCACAGCCAAAAAGGTATTGACCTTGAGGAATTTTACTCAAACATTGGAGAGGAAGTGTCAGGAGATGAAGGCAGAGATAGATGAATTTAGAGCTAAAATGGCTATACTACAGGAAAAAGGATTGCCAATCCTAGTGACTGGCACAGGACAACTGCTGTCATATAATCAGTATATGACAAGGATCAACAATTATGTTGAAAACCAGATCACTGCATCTAGCAGCTCCACAGAAGAAGCAGGGCCTCCCTCTGGGCAATCTCTCTATGACAAGCTGGAAAATCTGTTCTTTATTGAACATGAAATAAATCATCTGTTCGAAGTCCCTCCAAACTTTTATAGACATACAGAGGCAGATGAAACAGTGGTAAAAATGAGGAGGCATCAGCTACCCCCAGCTGATTGGTGGCAAGCAATGCTGGATATTTTGCCTAGATAATTCCACTTTTGTTTTTGCCTTTTTTGAGAAAAATCAAAGTTTACAGGTCAGCAGACAGGTCAGCAGGAAGATCAGCATACAGATACACCAAGCAGCCATATAGTTGACTCAACAATGCACCCAGACAGCAGGCTAAATTAACGCGGAACTAAAGGCACAACTACAACCTACTTTCCAGAGCCATAAAGTCAAATATGTCTGACAGAAAAATATCAGCTATCTCAGCATTAAATGCTATATTTATGTTGTCATTTACTTTTTGTAAGAGAGTTGGTGGTGCAATTTATTGCACAATAACTCTCTACTGAGATATTTTTTACCCTATTTTGTATATATATCCCCTCAGATAACGCATTGAGGGTCAGTTGTAGTGTAATTCTTTCTGAAGAGATCTGTTGTATTATGGAGACTTTTTGATAATACAAATTGCTGATGGAGATTTCTGGTTCCAACGCTGTCTGAAGATGGATATGTAAAGCTCTGTTTTGCTGCAGAATTCCTGTGTCATTTGTTGAATCAATAAGTTGCTCTTAACTGTGTATGTGTTTCCTGTGTATTCCATAACTCTTATGTTTTCATAATCTTAGTAAGTAGAGAAAAAGAATAGCCTAGGATTTGTTTCAAACACCCTATGCTCAATCTCTATTTCTAAATATGTTTTCTTCTGGATTAGCTATAGATATGAATTCTTAATTGCTCATGTCTGAACTTATCCCATCATGGTGAATACTATTTAAGAATTCTTAACTGCTCTTAAGCAATACCCTCATGTTTCTTCGTTTAGCATAGTGAATATTCTTAACTGCCTTTCACTCACTAATTTCATAATTTCATCAACAAATATGATAAATTGTTTCACATATGCCTAACTTGTTCTGCAACAACACTCTGTCTTCATAAATCCACTTTCAAAAGCACAAATACCTCAACTCCATTGCCCAATGGAACAAACTGTCCTGTAATATGTATCTCAGTTCTATCTGGATTCACCAACCCACCAAATTCAAACAAACAGTGCACCATAACTAGCCTAAAAAATTCATCAACAAAGCTAAACTATAAAAAGAGAGCCCTCTCTGGTTGCAGGTAGGCTAGGACCTATAGCTAAAAGATTGGTCAGTGGTTACCTCGGCCGTATTCCCTTTAGGAAGCAGGGAACAACCTGAATGATAACATACCCCTCATCCCCGATCAAAACAACTGTGTTGCCTTGGCTTGTGTCATCACTCAGATGTTTTCCCTAGAATTTATCAAAAGAAGGAATAATTCGAGGTAACCACAAACCAAATATTTTAGACTCAAGTTCTAGCCAACCTAAGTCCAGAGAGGGTTCTCTCTTTATGATTTAACTTTGTTTTTATTAGATTTTAGGCTAGTTCTTAGTGTTCATGAGGATTTTTATTTTGGATCAAAGGTCGGGTGGTGGAATTCTTGGAACAGATGGATAGAGCTAGCTCTTCAAGCCATTGGGCTATGGAGTCAATCAAAGGATAGCTTAACTGGACCAAATCATTAAAGGGAATGTTCACAGGGCAGCCTAACAAAGCAAAAGGAAAATCTTCAGGTTTAATGGATGAGATGGTTCTAACGAGGATGAAAGGGAAAGGAAGAATCCTTAGACTAGGATCAGAATGAAAGAAACAAGTGATCATGAACAAAGGGAAATTAAGAATCCTTCGCTATAGACCAAGGGGAGAAACTATGGAAGTAAGGGAGCATTTAAGAGTTCCCTAACTAAGATAGTTTAGTAGAAAACATTAAGAATGTAAACAATCAAGACAAAGTGCATTAAAGCAAGTTTTGAAATATCATTCCTAGTTTACCATTCAGATTTCATAGAAACAAATATTATTATTAAGAAACACAAGGAAAAAACAATAATACACATGAAAAAACACTTATTTGATTTTCACTTTACACAAGAATCCTGAAAAATATCTGAGCTTTATTCCAAGATCCAGCAAGCCAATCCAGTTTTGATACAATAGCACTTTGATTTTAGGTAAAAGTCTACATAAATGTCTTTGAATCCACCCTAAATACTTCAAAATGTGAAGTATTTATACAAAAAATATTACAAAATATCTCATAATCAGCTTGAGATTTAATTAAGGAAATAAAAATATCTTTAAGCATGAAGATAGAGACAGATGGAAAACTGCATCATGCTGTCCCTCTTATTCTGGTAGTGCTGGCTATTGTAGTTGAATTTGAGCCCTTTAAGCTAGCTGATATTTGTACTTTAGAATCATCTTTATCTTTAATCTTTTACGGATACTCTTTAACCTACTACTCTTTAACCCTATTAATATGTCTGCCTTCAGATTTACTATGATAAATTATAGTAAATTTGTCACCTTTTCCCACCATTCATTCTCAGGTTTATTTACTTTGAGCATTCTTCTATAGAATTCATCTGTCTCTGTGTAGTTGGCAAAATTATGATTGGCGACAAACATATGTTTCACCTCATGCTCTAGAAAAAACAAATTCTCCAAAGTATCATACAATACTTTCCCTGTGGCAAGGCTTTGATACTTGAAGTGCTTGCTTGTTCCTTGGCCAACTTCTTTAATTTGTCAGTGTAGTCCAATTGGGTCATAAGTTTATCATGAATGACCATAGGACTGGGAAGGCCTTTATCCCTCAAAATTTGAAACTTAGCCATGAACCTGTCAATGCTCACCTGCATGTTATGGCATTTTTCCTCTAGTTAACCATAAGGTTTGTTTTGGAAAGAACCTTTTTGACTTCTATGATGGCTTCAATTCTATCCTCTACACCAAGCTCATTAAACTCATGTCTATTATTGCTATTGAGGAAGAGGATGAGTCGATTAGCATCCTCAGGTTGGTCTCCTAAATCTTCCTTTACTTTTTGAATTGCTTGAGTGGCCACTTTTACCTATTCTGTTTGCTCCAATATTACTTGAATTGATGGCCAAATATCATTGACAGAGTCAATGATATTGGCCTAGAGCATCTCCTTGGTCTGTCCTAGTGGCTTTTGCAGCATTAAATCTTTTTCTAGTACCTTGATCTTCTCACCCATCCTTAGGGCTTTCTGTGTTTCTTCTCTCTGCTGTATTTGGGTAAGCTTACAGCCAGTTTCTAATCTTGCCACTTTCTCCTTAAGCCTTTTAAGCTTTGTTGCCTCGATTGACATATCCTCCATGGATTTTACTAGCTCTGCTTCTTTTTTTGTTGAAGAACCTTCTGTTGTAGATTTAGTTGTAATAGACAGTGCTGTGGCAGGTGGAGCTATGGGTGCCAATGATGCTACCAATGTTGAAGGAACTATAGTAGAAACAGTGGGAATGGTAGTCCTAGAAGTGGTGGCGAAGTCACTTTGTTTGGACTGAATCAATGTGTCTAGCTCCTTCTCTGTTTCTTTCAACTGGTCATTTAGCTTTAGGACAAAGTCCATAACCTCTTCTTGTCCTCTCCAAGACTTCTGCTATTTGTGGGTGATGTAGGGGTGGAATCTTGAGTTGCTTCTTTAAAGCAGCCATGTCATTGTTCTTCTTCTTTATCAGTCTTTTGGTGGCCTTTACATCTTTGGGGTCGTGTCCCAAATCGATGATTAAGTCCTATAAAGAATTGATTCTGTTGTCTTTGGCCTGTGAAGAGGCCTTCTCCAATTGGAACTGAGCTGATATATTATTTTGGTAGTTTTGCAATTGGTGAGCTGCGATGGCTTTCACTATTAAGGTGGAGTAAATCATCTCCCCTATTTGCCTGTGCAGCTCAATATGGTCAATAGGATGTATGTCCTTTGCTAGTACTTTGAAATCTATCTTTTTGAAGTCTGCTGCTGTTCTTGGTTGCTGAGTGGTAGTTTTCACAAATGTCATCTACATTTTTCCTCTTCCACATCATAGGCTGACATAAGCCTTGTCTGATTTGTAGGTGCCATCTTTAAGTACTGTGCATAAGTTTGGGTTTTTAGCCTCTCATTCTTGGCCTTTATATCCTTGTACCTTTCTCTGATGTCTTGGTCCCTATCAGCTGGCATCCTAAATGAGGAAACTTCAACACTCTGCCGTCTTTCCAACATCTGAGTGTGAGATGTTGAAGGTTCTAGTGTGCCCCTAGAGGGAGTGGCATGCCTGCTTCCTTCTCTTTCTATGGTAGTGGCCCTAATTGTTTCTTCCATGAATTCTTGTTTAGAGACAGGATTTAACCTTTGCCTTTTGACTAGGCTAGTCTCTGCATATGTCTATGTGGTTTCTTTGTCTGATGTAGTGGCCTATTCCCTATTTATTTTGAGGCGTTTCTCCTCATTTAGAGGAGTTTGCAAGGTACATGGAGTACTCATGATGGGCTCTGGTACACCTGTTTGATTTAATTCCTCTGATAGGCCTGGATGTTCTGACTCTTCTTGCACTTGGGATTCTTCTTCTATATGTGACTGACTTTGTGCTTGTGATTCTTCTTAGATTTGAGATTCTCCTGGGATTTGATATTCTCTTGGCACCTACAGGAAATAACCCTCATCAAGTCATTTCTCTGGATCAATTAGGGAATTTTCAACTGCAATTTCAGTTCTATCCCTATCCACTAAATCATTCTCCACCCATTCCAATTGATTTGCATATTTCTCTATCTCGGGGATTCGGTGGTGAATGTAGGGAGCCATCTTGCTTTTATATCTTCTGTTGCAGATGAAGTCTAGGGGATCATATCTCCACATGAAGCTTTGTTTTAGTTTAAGTCTCTGAAGGATTTTCTTTGCTTCTTTTCCAGCTTCTCAGCTATAACACACAAAGGGGCCTAGTTGATCTTTTATTTTGAGCTAGGCCTTCTTTTTGGTTTTAACAAAATTCACCTCATTTGAATTTATTATCTGCCTATAGTACTCCAGAGAAAATAAACTCATTGGGAGGTATCTGGGCAATCTATATGGGGCCAACTCACAACCATAGATCCTAATTTCAATGTGATTTTGGTACAAGTACCAATCTCCCACTTTGTGTTGTTTTAAAAGATGTAGGATCCTCTTGATATCTGAACTAATTCTTGGAGGAGGACTTCCTAGCAGCATGGTCACTAGAGGATGTTCAAAAAGATCTATGAAGTCTATGTATGGATATGGTGAGTCATACTTATGGATCAAAGGAGTCCAGAAAATCATTGACCTAGGGTGACCTTTAGTATCAAGCTTTTGGAGAGTGAAGGGGAACTTGCTAGCTTGGTAATATAGAAAAAGATGGTACAAAACTGAAGAATACTTGAATACTCTTTCATTACTCATTCTAAGAAATTGGTCATGCATTCTATCAGCTATGTACTTGGCATAATCATACATGACAACAGGGGGCTGTCCTGGAGTGAAAATGGACATGAAGGCTAAGATGATTTCATCTATGTATTCACTAGTAGTATAGCCTAGGATACTAACTATCATTGCTATAATGTCTTGGCCAAATTGAGAAAATATGGTATATATATATATATATGGGGGAGGATCTTTTGGGATATGCTTTTCTTCTACAATAAAAGTTTGGAACATTTCAACAAGCTTTGCAGTGGTTAGCTTGGGGAATCTGTCTAGTAGGTCTCCAATTGAAATAGGGGTTAAGTTTTTCCCTGGTTGTAATTGCAACATTTCATTGATTGACTCGACAGTGATGGTGAAAAGTATGGTTTGGTAAAGGGACATCACTGCTCTTTGATTGGGGATGTAGTTTGCATGACAATAATGGACAATTTCTGGAAAGATGTGCACCTCAAGGAATTGATACTTGGGCAAATTATACTCCCAAAGACCAATTTTATCAGCATGGTTCAGGTATTGATCTCTGTATTGACAGTATAATTTGAGTGGGGATTCATGGACAGAGGTGTCCTTGATTTGGAAATATTTATCAGCAAGGAGAAGGCAGTCCAGGTCTAGGTGAGGAGTGGTAATTGGTCTGACATCCATGGCAATTGGGGCAACCATTCTTAGTTCTTGTGGATTTAACAATGGGGGAGGTAAATTGTCATTCTTCAAGGTAATGGTGGTTCAATTCCAGGTGGGGTTTAAGTTACTAAAGTTCCTCTTTTATTTCAATTAAGAAAATTTAGTGACTGGTTCGGAAATTGATAGGTTCTCAATGGATTCTGGCTTAAATACTTGGAATTTGAAGAAATTGGGTCTGAACCAGGTGAATTGGCGACTGTGAACGGTTGAAAAATATTTAACCAGGATGGAAGGCAATCTGGGAGCTTTGTAGCATCTTCAATGGGCAATCGTACATGGGTTGATAGATTGGATGTTCACAGACACTTGCATGGAAGTTTTCAGTTAAAAAAAATGATAAAAACAATGATTTGGGGCATTTTTGGATTTATGCGTGAAAAGTCAATTTGGCAGGTACATGTGAACAATGACTGTTTGTCACGTAGCGGGGTGAAAAATGGCTATTTTGGCATGTAGCGGGCTAGAGGTAAGTGGTTTACTTCGCACATCTTTTGGGTGCTTGGCGTTATTGGGGGAGGCTGCCCAATTCCATTCATCGAGCGGCACGTCACCTCGGGGGCCTAGAGGAAAACAACCCATTTTGGGCGGGTAACGTTTAGATTTCAGGCCCTTCCGAAATCAACATGGCTTGTCAGATGGGGAAGGGAGAGATTGTGTGGTGGTTGGGTGCAGGAGTTGCACGGAAGGTAGTGGGGGGGCCCGATAGGCATTTAAGAGTGACAGTTTTGGTTTAATGAGGGATTAAGGCGGGGCTTAAGGTATCATGCAGAATCTAATTAGGTTTTTAACTAGCTTGATCGAGGATCGATTAGTTAGTGGGTCAAAGGGTAGAAGAACCTTAGTTTATATAATTAAATTGGGGTTGGATTAATTAATTATTGCGGGAGTTAATTTATATACGGGAAATGGGTTTTCATTAGTGGTTTAATAAATACGTTAATAATTTAGTCAAATGAGCGGAAGGGGCACCATACCCTCAGCATATGATTTTCATGTTTTATTACTTTCTGATAATCACATAAAGACTTAGGATATAATGTGTTTATGGGCTTTTGATGTGAAAATGGGTTATGTGGGGGGAATGGATACTTTTCCTAGGTAAAAGTGATTTAACCTTAGGAAAGAATATTATTTAGGAAGGATGAATGATCTAAGGGGGGAATGAATTTTTATGATGGGACTTAGTACTTATAGCCTATAAGTCATTGAGCTGAGGGTCCAGTCCCTCCAAAAGTCAGAGGAATGATTTGAGCCTCTTTGACTTAGGGTTTTTAAGTACTTTGATCTTTATTTTAGGAAATTAGTTAAGTAAAAGGTGAAATGAATGAGGGAAATTAATTAATTGACTTTGATATCCATCTACATGTTTGAGTGCCCATTCACATTTGGAACTTTATGATCAAAAATATGATACACATGCTTTTATCTAATCAACCATCAAAATTATGCAACCTTTCTTCTACTTACCCATCTACTCATCCTACCATTTTTACTTCTCTTTATTAGGGTTCATTTGAGCTAGCAAACCCTTATCAAACATTTTTTATTTTTTATTTTTTATTTACAATAGTAAAATAACTAAATATAACCTTATTACATCCAAGGGCTCAGATTAAATAATTGAGCTCATTTTATTTACTCTACCTATCTACTTATCTGCCAAGATTAAACAGTTTGGTCAAATTTCATTCTCTATCTATAGACATGAAATTTAAACATGAAATAGCCAAGCTTAAACATTTTGACCATCATGGATAGTGGCAAAGATTACAAACTGCACACAATCATTTATTTTTCACAAAAATTAAAAAGTAGTGGCATTTTGACTTGCACACTTTCATGGTCTTTTCTTTTCTTGGGATTCATATTTTTCATCCTTTTTTTTGACCTTTTTATTCTTTTTTGTCCTTTGATTATTCTTTTAGGACATACCCTCTTTACATTTTTTAATTTTTTGAATATGGAAAACATTTGAAAAAAGAAAAGGTATGTACATATTATAGGTTTAATCTCAGTCATTCAAAAATTATGACTCCTATTGGTATAGAAACATAACAGTGGCTCCACTTGGGGATGGCATTTCCTGGTGAAATGTCAAGAACTTGTAGATCAATGGCCTTCTGAATTGCTGTGATGTCACTCTGCAACTTTTTCCCTTTCACTTTTCTGCCTTATTTCTATTTATGACAGTATAACTTTTGAAGCTTAGGGCCTTCTCTTCGGGCTTCAACGTAAAAAATTACTATCCAATCCACTCTAAACTTTGAAAAACAAAATATGTAAAAATGGTTAGTGGAATTAGTAACTAGATTCAATGTAGTGTTTAAGCATTTGATCATTAACTAGTCCTCCTTCTCCTTTTGTGCCATCCATTTCTCTGAGGAAGAAAGCATTATTACCTCTGAATGCATAGATGATATATGGGCCTTTCCATAAGAAATCAAATTTCCCATGTTTACCTTTATCCTCTCTTCTTGAGTCCCATTTTAAAACTTTGTCCCCTAGGTAGAAATCTTCTGCCTTAGTCCTTTTGTCAAAAGCCTTCTTGATCTTTTCTTGCACAACTTGAGATCTGATGTACACTTCTTCCTTGGTCTAATGTAAGTGAATTGTTTGGTTGATCCTCCTTTGGATGTCATTTGGTTCAACCTAAAACTCTTGGAGCAACTTCATTACTAGTCTTCCCAAGGAAGATGGGAAAACAACTTCCATTCCATAAACTGATTGATAAGGAATAATACCAATGGATTTCTTTGTGGTTAGCCTGTCTACCCATAAGGAATTCACTAGCTTCTTGTTCCATGTTTTCTTGTTGCCTTATAACAATTTTTTGATGATACTTACCAGAATTTTGTTTGAGGATTCTTCTAGTCCGTTTCCTTGGGGGTAATAAGCTGTGGAATGGCCTAAACTTATATGGTACTTATTACATAAATCAATCATCCTTTTAGATTTGAAGGTTGTTGCATTACTAGTGATGATTTTGGTTGGGCACCCAAATATAGATAGGATGTTGGATTCAACGAAGGTTATTATAACAGTGTCAGTGGTTTGCCTTGATGGTATGGCTTCTATCCATTTAGTAAAATAATATGTAGTAGTGAGGATCCATTTGTGTTGGGCTGAGGAAGGTGGGTGGATTTCACCAATGAAGTCAAGACCACATTGTTGAAAAGGTGCTTCAGTAGATATTGGTTTTAGGGGCAGGGGTAAAAGCTTTTTATTTCCTTAAAAAATTTGGCATTTATGACTTGAGGTTACAAATTCCTTTACATTAGAAAACAAAGTGGGCCAATAGAAACCGGATCTAAGAATCTTGTTAGCAGTGGTTTTCTAGTAAATATGCCCTCCACAGTCACATGCATGACACTCTTGTAACACCTTGTCAAATTCTTCTTTTAGTAAACAGTTAAGAAGGATACCTTCATGATTCTTCCAAGACAAAGCATTTTCAATTATGCAAAATTTTAAAGATTTCATTTTTAAAAACCTGCTTTTGGTCCTGGATAATTCAGGAGGAGCTTGTAAATTTTGTAAAACATATATGATGTCAGGATACCATGGTGATTCAATAAAGGCCTGGATGGTTGGTGGAGTCGCCATCTCCCCTCCATTATCCATTTCTGCAATAAAATTTATATCTAAGGCCTGACAGTTTGATTCAACCATGAGCTTGGCTAAACCTTGGCCTTTTATTAACTTTGTTGGCTTGATTTCTAGGTCATATTTTAATATAGTAGCAATCCATTTCCCTCTCTTTTCATCTGGACCATCCTGA
The DNA here is from genome assembly GCA_000404065.3 of Pinus taeda. NCBI lineage: Eukaryota > Viridiplantae > Streptophyta > Pinopsida > Pinales > Pinaceae > Pinus > Pinus taeda. The sequence goes on from APFE030157430.1 coordinate 98,458, forward strand.
GTTAAGATATCCTTGACTATTGCATTAGGGACATAGGCTATTACATGAGAATATAAAATGTAAACTCTAAAATCTTTGATAGATTTGACCAAAGCAAAAGCTTTCTTTTCCATTATATTGTATTTTAAAGGGGCATCTCTCAGGGATTTGCTAAAAAAGGCAAAAGGTTGTTCATAACCCTCATCATTTTTTTACAGTAGGACTGCAACAATTGTGTGTTCTAAGGCAAAAGAAAATATAATGAAATTCCTATCAAAATTTGGACTAATCAAAACTAGTGTTTTTGTTAAGGCTAGCTTAATATATTCAAAGGACTTCTAAGCATCAACTGTCCATTTTATGGTCGAATCTTTCTTCAACATGTTATTCAATGATCTAATTAATTCTGCTAAGTTAGAAATAAATCTCCTAAGAAAGTTTATTTTTCCTAGAAAGGCTTGTAATTCCCTAATGCTCCTAGGATGTTGTATCTGTAAGATGGCTTCAATTCTTGCAGGATCTATTAGGACACCATCTTTAGAGATAATGTGGCCTAAAAATTTACCCTCTTCTAACCCAAATAAATATTTTTTAAGATTCAAAGTAATTCCATACTTCCTACATTTGATGAAGACCTGCCTTAGATGATCTAAGTGTTGTTTATCATATGTTGAGAATACAATGATATCATCCAATTATATTACTAGGAAGTCATGAATTTCCTTAGCAAAAGCTATGTCCATATCTCTTTGAAAGGTGGCCCCTACATTCTTTAATCCGAAATGCATCTTCACATACATGAATGTGCCCCAAGGAGTAGTGAATGCAGTTTTAGCCTGGTCATCTGGGTGAACTAAAATTTGATTGTAACTAGAAAACCCATTAAATAATGAGATTCTGGTTGGCCCTACTACGCTTTGTAATATATGATCCATTTTAGGGAGAGGGTAATTGTCTTTGAGTGAAACTTTATTGAGATTCCTGAGATCAACACACAGTGTAATCTCACCAGTTTTCTTCCTTGTTGGCACCAAATTTGTAATCTAATCAGGGAATCTAATTGGTGCTATTATCTTGGCTTCATACATTCTTCTTATTTCCTTTTCAATAGAAGGAAATAGAATATGATTAATCCTCATAAGCTTCTATCTAAAGGGTTTTTGGTTTTCTTTTATGGGGATGGTGTGTTGTATTATACTGGTGTCATAGGACTTGAGGTCCTAATAACTCCAAGCAAAGACATCTTGGAATTCTTTTAGCAGTTCAATGTATTTCACTTTTTCAGTAGGAGGTAAGGACTTTCTAAGTTTGATCAATTTTGGATTTTCCTCAGTACCTATATTACACTCCTCTATATCATATTTTAAGGGTTCCATATTTGGTTTTTTAGGGACATCATTTAAATCAAACAAGTCTTCCAAAGGAGTTAATCCTTTGGGCAAAAAGTTGTCTTTGAGATTAATAATTTCAGAATCTTCGTTAATTATCTCTTCAATTTCAACTTGATTTAGGTTTTGTACATCTAATTTTGTAAATTTTGTGGAATGGAATCTATCTATCTCTTCATCTTCTAATTTGTTAGTTTCTATTTTATCTTTGAAATCAAGATCTAATGTTATGTCAGTATCTATATTACTATTTACAAATTCCTCCTCTAAGGTTAAATTGTTTATTTGTTGGTCATTAGCAAATACTTACCAGTTTTTCAAGTTATCTGGGATAGCAGGTCTATGCCTAACCTCAGCAGTGTACTCATGGTTAGGTTGGAATGGTAACTTACAAGTGGTGGAAAACATTGCTAAACTATAAGCCTGCATATTATGTTTCCTTGGAGAAAAGTGTTCAATATTTCTATAATTGTTCCTCTATAAAAACTTAATCTAGGGTCTTTGGTCATATATATAGCATTTATTTGTTTTATAACCAACTCAGAATCTCCCATAATAGAAACTCTTATAGCTCCTAACTTTCTAACCAGTTTGAGACCAAAAAGAAGTGCTTCATACTCAACCATGTTGTTAGTGCACTTGAAATTTAGTATGTAAGCATGGCCCTCAAAGTAATCATTTTCTAAATTGCAAATCCACACTCCTACTCCTGCTCCTATCTTGTTCACTGATCCATCAAATTCAAGATGCCATAATATTTCATGTTGATAATTCTTATTATCTGGGGGGACATTTTTATTGATTAAGGTATCTTGATCATCTTTTCTATCTGAAAGCTCTTGAGTTTGGACAATTTCATTTTGAGCTGTAACTACAATTTCTTTTGGTTCTGAAATAATGTTGTTTGAAGTAATTTCTTGTGTTTGTTAAACATTGTACAAAATAAAAGAATCAATGTCAGAATGCATGGAATAGATAGGAAAGTTTTGAGGCCTAGATTGGCTACTCACTACATATTTCATTAGGGTCCCTCCGTACAGTTTTTTAGGATGTCCAAAGACTAAAATTGTGGTATATCACATGTCAAGTTGCAAAGATTCCTGGAGTTTAGCCCCCATGATCTAGACAATAGCATGCCATATTTAGGTGGTATATTAGCAACAAATATGTCCATGAGAATTGTCTTAGCAGGATATTGTACTAAGGAATCACACTGGTCTTTAATTATCCCTAGGCACTTTACTTGACTTGAATCAAATGTAAACATGTCCTTCTAAGGCCTAGCGATGTCCAAGTTCAATTTTTCCATAAGAGATTTAGGCATTAAATTGTGTGAAGCCCCAAAATCTAACATTGCATTGTGTAAGATTTTATCATGAATGTTAAGGCTAATATAAAAGGGTGGTATCCCTCCTTCTAATGATTTTCCATTAACATCAAGACCAAATATAAGCTTAGGCTGATCATCAAACAAGTTAACAAAGTCTTCATTCTCAACAAAGTTTAAGGATTTGCTTATTTGAGACTTGTAAGTTTCATTTTTAATCAACTTTGTTAAGGGGAATAAAATTTTTAGCTTAGCTACCTCTGCTCCCAAATTGAAAGGCAAAGGGGATTTCTCGATTTGAGGATTTGGAATTTTCATGGCAGCATTTGGAGTACGTTGCTCTTCTTTTTCTGCATTTGAAGTCTTTTTCTGTGGATTTTCTAATGTGATGTATGGAGATTCCTCCATTGTCTCCTTGGAGGGGATTAAAGTAGATGGTTGATCATTAGGGGATTGATCATGGGTTATATCTACAATGGTTGGACCAGAAGGGTTCTGATTTGGTCTAGAGAGGATTTGGAGAGTTTTAGTAACTGGAACTATTTTGATTTTCTTAGGTTGATTTGGTACTGCTTTCTTGTTTTGATCAGGAGTATCATTGTTCTTTTTACTCCTCAAGTTGTACTATTTGTGCACTTCGAAGATAGTAGAATCATACCCTTGCTTGTAATCGAATGATTCTCTGGATTGGGTTTGTAATTGCTGAAGCATATGTAATTCCTGATCATATTGGGTCAAAAAGATAGTTTCCTCATCATCTAATCCCATTAAGTTAATTTGTGTGTCTTGTTCAAGGTCTTCTGAATGGGAAGTTTAAGCATAGTTTTCTTGAAAAGGAGGTCTAATATTCTAATCGGGCCCATTTTTTCCAGTATTTTGATTTTGATTCTTTCTAAAGTTTGGATTTCTCATTGGAGGTGCCTATAGATTATCCCAGTGGGGCTTCCTTTCAATATTCTCTAACCTATCCATTAGTATTTCCATTCCTTTGGCTAGGGCATCTATTTTAAGGTCAGAGGGTGAGGCTTCATCTTTCAAGGGTCCTCTCCTTTCATTCCTAAACCTAGCTCTTTTTGCTAGCAAATTAGCTTCAACACTAACTGCTACACTCTGCATGTCTTCTAAAGTTAGAGGATTTCTCTCTCTGAGTTGGAATGCCATATCAGTATCAAACCCATCAGGAAACTTCATCAAATCTAAGCAAGGTGGGGGTCTGAGTTTGACTGGTATTACATTGTATATATTGTTAAATTTGGTACAGTAATCATGGACGGTTTCATTTGGTCCTTTCTTGATGTTTTCATATTCTGAAAGGATTTGCAGAGGGTTATTTTTCTTTTCCCATCTATTTAAAAATTGCTGATAAAATACTTCTAAAGTGTCTATGCAATTAGCAGGTAAAGATCTAAACCATGTTCTTACATCACCAACTAGAGTCTGAGAAAAAAGTCTCATTTGGACATCTCCAATATCAATTTCATGTAATTCAAAGAATTCTGTCATTTTGTTTGTATGTTGTTGTGCTGTGTCAGTTCCTATACCATCAAATTGGAAAATTTTGTTCTGGTAATCTTGTGGCATGGCACCACATGGAGCAGGTAACAAAAGAGGAGCATATCTATTTGCCATGGCTCTAAGTTGGGCAGGACTAAGAAGTGGGGTTTGGGTACCAGGAGATGATAAAGTGGGTGATGGAGAACTGGGAGTAATGGGTGATTGATGTATAATGATAGGTTGGTGGGGAAGTGAAGGTATAAATGGAGGTGATGAATGAACTTCAGAGGTGGAAGGGAATAATGGTGAACTAAAGGGAGTTGAAACTGTTTCAGAAAGCTCAGGGATCTTAACAGTAGTAAGGGATGACTGAGGGAAATTTAGAATATATTGATCAATTGACAGGTTTTCCTTTTGGACTTCAAGTTCTACATTAAACTTTGGACCTAGAACTATGTCATTAAGTGCACTTTCAAACCTAGTTCTAAATAGGGAAAGGTCAAATGACTCATCAAAGGGGAGGTCTTCTTAAAGCAACCACTCATCAGGGTATGAATTTGGTTTGATTGAACGTGTTGGACTCACTGAACTTTCTTGTCTTCTGGATCTTCTTGAAATCAGGTTAGGATTATCCACTACTAGGGGAGGATTTGGATCTGGGTTGGCCCTAGTATAGTGAGTTCTCCTTGAAGCCAGAAATTCAAAATTTTCTAATTACTTTCTTTTTATGAAATTTTTGTAAATAACTTCTAATAAACCCTTCAAGAGGCTTGAAATAAATCTTTGAAATTTCTCAAAGTTTTATTAAGACCGAGGATTTGAATCCCCAGTATGGTCACCACTATGTTACCACTTAGAAGTTTTCCCTAGAAGTTATCAAAAGAAGGAATAATCCAAGGTAACCACAAACCAAATATTTTAGACTTAGGTTCTAACCAACCTAAGTCTAGAGAGGGATCTCTCTTTATGATTTAACTTTGTTTTTATTAGATTTTAGGCTATTTTTTACTGTTCATGAGGATTTTGATTTTGGATTGAAGGTTAGGATGTGGAATTATTGGAACAGATGGATAGAGCTAGGTCTTCAAGCCATTGGGCTATGGAGTCAATCAAAGGATAGCTAACTAGACCAGATCATTAAAGGGAATGTTCACAGGGAAGCCTAGCAAAGCAAAAGACAAATATTCAGGTTTAATGGATGAGATGGTTCTAACCAGGGTGAAAGGGCAATGAAGAATCCTTAGACCGAGATCAGAATGAAAGAAACAGGTGATCATAAACAAAGGGCAATTAAGAATCCTTTGCTATAGAACAGGGGGAGAAACTACGGAAGTAAAGGAGCATTTAAGAGTTCCCTAACTAAGATAGTTTAGCAAAAATCATTAAGAATGTAAACAGTCAAGACAGAGTGCATTAAAGCAAGTTCCAAAATATCATTCCTAGTTTAACATTTAGATTTCATAGAAACACATATGATTATTAAGAAACAAAAGGAAAAAAAATAATACACATGAGAGAATACTTATTTGATTTTCACTTTACGCAAGAATCCTGAAAAATATTTGAGCTTTATTCCATGATCCAGCAAGCCAATCCAGTTTTGATACAATAACACTTTGATTTTAGGTAAAAGTCTATAGAAATGTCTTTGAATCCACCCTAAATACTTCGAAATATGAAGTATTTATACAAAAATATTACAAAATATCTGATAATCAGTTTGAGATTTAATTAAGGAAATAAAAATATCTTCAAGCATGAAGATAGAGATAGATGGAAAATTGCATCATGTTGTCCCTCTTATTGTGGTAGTGCTGGCTATTGCAGTTGAATTTGAGCCCTTTAAGCTTGCTAATATTTGTATGCTGGAATCATATTTATCTTTAATCTTTTATTGATACTCTTTAACCTGCTACTCTTTGACCCTGTTAATCTGTTTGCCTTAAGATTTACTGTGGTAACTTATAGTAAATTTGTCATCTTTTCCCACCATTCATCCTCTGGTTACTTTACTTTGAGCATTCTTCTGTAGATTTCATCTGCCTCTATGTATTTTGAAAAATTTGGCTTGGTGACAAACATATGTTTCACCTCATGCTCTAGAAGCAACAGATTCTCCAAAGTATCATATAATACTTTCCTTGTTGGCAAGGCTTTGATATCTGAAGTGCTTGCTTTTTCCTTGGCCAACTTCCTTAATCTGTCAGTGTAGTCCGATTGGGTCATAAGTTTATCATGGATGACCATAGGACTAGGAAGGCCTTTATCCCTCAAAATTTGAAACTTGGCCATCAATCTGTCAATGCACACCTGCATGTTATGGCATTTTTCCTCTAGGTTAACCATAAGCTTTCTTTTGGAAAGAAACTTTTTGACTTCTATGATGGCTTCAGTTCTATCCTCTACACGAAGATGATTAAGCTCATGTCTGTTCTTTCTATTCAGGAAGTGGATGAGTCGATGAGCATCTTCAGGCTGGTCTCCTAAATCATCCTTTACTTTTTGAATTTCTTCAGTGGCCACTTTTACCAATTCAGTTTGCTCAAATATTACTTGCATTGATGGCCAAATATCATTGACAGAGTCAATCATATTGGCCCTGAGCATCTCCTTGGTCTGTTCTAGTGGCTTTTGCAAAGATAAATCTTTTTCTAGTACCTTGATCTTCTTACCCATCCTTAGGGCTTTCTGTGTTTCTTCTCTCTGCTGTATTTGGGAAGCTTACAGTTAGTTTCTAAGCTTGCCACTTTCTTCTTAAGCATTTTAAGCTCAGATGCCTAGATTGACATATCCTCCATGGCTTTTACTAGCTCTGTTATTTTTTCTGTTGAAGCACCTATTGTTGTATATTCAATAGTAATAGGTAGTGTTGTGGCAAGTGGAGATGTGGTTGCCAATGATGCTGCTAATGTTGAAGGAACTGTAGTAGAAATAGTGGTAATGGCAGTCCTAGAACTGGTGGCCAAGTCACTTTGTTAGACTGAGTCAATGTGTCTAGATCCTTCTATGTTTCTTTCAACTCGCCATTTAGCTTTAGGACCAAGTCCATAAGCTCTTCTTATCCTTGTTGTGTCTCTAGGACTTCTGTTGTTTGTGTGTGATCCAAATGGATCCAAACACTCTCTAAGTATTCAAAAATCATTCAAGAGATCAAAACAATATCATGGGAAGAACCCTTAGAAACATTGGAAAACACTATCGGGAGGCACAAAACACAAGAAAACAATGAAAATAGAGCTATCTTTGGCTTGCACAGTGAATGCACAGGAGCCGTCGAATTTGGCTGATCAACGGTCTAGATCCGATTGGAAAATCGCAAATCAGCGGTGACAGGCTGAGGAAATCAGAGCACACCACATAAAATTTGCGATGGAGATCGTCAGAGTCAACGAGGACTGTCAATCAAGCGTGCAAAACGACGGCCCACGTTGCATTGCAGAATCACAGTCGGCAAATATGAATAGAGCGCTCACCAAACGGCCCAGGGTTATCACGATATGCGATTGCGATCAATCACATCGTGATATCACAATCAATAAACACAATGGATTAGGGCTATATGCACACACACACACACACACACACATATATATATATATATGCGATGCGATTAGCCAGACCCGATGGAAATATAAACGTTATTTCATAAGATTTGAGATCTGTTTAATGTCATTTTTAATGTATTATCGCATGTTTCATCTATTAAACAAAATGTGAAGGGAAGTGCCAATGCGATGAAACACAAACTCGAAGGGGTTTGGCATTGAAAATGAATAATATTTCAAATCAGCCCAAAGCCATTTTTATGGTATTTTTAGTGTTTTTACGTATTTTCAAAATACAAAGGGAAGCCACGGAGAGGGGCATTGCAACATGCGATATCGACTTATAGGTGGACCCGCTAGGAGAATAGGATGCATTTATGAATATTTGAAGTCCGAATGAACAATTTTTTGGTGGTTTTTTCTGTGTTTGAACACATTTCTCTGTGTAAACAGAGAATGGCCATTTCAAGGATTTCAAAGGCCTGATGCACTCATCCGTTGTAGAACAGGTGGCCACCTCCCCTAAAAGGCATTATGCGATGATCACTAATGCTTGGTAGAGGGATTAGAGTGGACAGAGGCCAGGAGACAGAAAGCTGAGAAGGAGAAATGAATAGATAGCGCAGATGGGCTTTAAAGCCATAGAAAATAGAAGACAGAAGTAGGCAGTGCTGAGACAGAGCAAAGACAGAGATAGAAAGTGGTAGAGTGAGTCTGTGTACTCAGAGAGGCTTGAGAGGTTCAAGAAAAACTCTTGCAGTTGTATCTGTTGTGTGTTGAGACTCAATTTGAGCTCATACTTTGTAAAACTCTGTTTTGAAGACATAATAGAGAGATCACCACTGAAGGCTGGACCAGGAGATGTAGTCCAGGAGTATTGGGTGAACTCCTTATTAAACTTGTTGTGTTTATATGTGTTGTCTATTATGATATTTTACTACTTCATTGTCTATGTATTTCACAATCTTATCTATCCATTGCATAAAGTAACATAGGCATATCCATGCACATGAGTCTATAATACCTTAATAATTGTGGTATCAGAGCTTTAGGTTTGCTAAGGTTAGACAAGCTTGTATTGGATTGTTGAATTCTAACTAGGTTAAAGCTAAAATTAGGAGAAGGAGAACTAGTTGAGGCTAACCCAGAAATTGGTAGAGTCTATCCTAGGAGGAAAATGACAGAAGAAATTCCCTTGGAATCAGACTCTCAGTTCATGGACAGTTTCATGACCATAAGAGCCATGGTAGAAGAGATGTATCGAGAATTTAAGAAAGGTCAAGGTGAAGATACTTCAACCTCCAAACAAGACAAAGGAATAGAAGAAACTCTTCTAGATGGCCATTCTGAAGGAAAAGGGAAAGGAAAAGGGCCTCCTCTATCAACACCTCCTTCTACCCCTGAAAATAAAAAGAAGAAGACTTCTGTGATTAAATTAGATGTAAAATTTGATTTGCCAATATATGATGGAGAATTAAATGCAGAAAAGCTAGATAACTGGATTAGACAGATTGATGTATATTGTAGGGTGTAGAACATTAATTCAGAAAGGATAAAGATTCAGCTGGCCAGCCTTCGGCTTGGAGGAACTTCCTTAGTATGGTGGGAAGGCAGGACACAAGCTGATTTGAAGAAGCATGGTAAAATTCTTTCTTCCTGGAGTGAATTTGTTTCTGCCATTAAAAAACAATTCTATCCATTAGCTTATATGTAGCAAGCTATGATGAGTTGACAAAAACTTTGCCAATTAAAGGGGAAAAGTGTACAAAGCTATACCTAGGAATTTAGAAAAAGAGCTTTAATTCTAGGCATTTTGTTAGACTCACCTGAAACTTTGCTAAAGTATATAAGTGGTTTTCATAGTTATTTGAGGCACACCATTCTCATGTTTAACCCTACTAGCATAGATGAGGTATCTGTTCAGGCTACACATCTAGAGGCTAGAGGCAAGAATGTGAACCTAGAGATTGGGGGATCATCAAAACCCATTGCAAGCAAGAACAAGGAAAAGAGGAAGCAGAAATGGAAAGAGAGGAAGGCAAACACTGTACAGAAAGGAAAACCTTCATGCACTCACTGCAAGAAGGATGGACATGATGATGAACATTGCTGGTCTTTGCATTCAAAGCTGAAACCCAAGAAGTTTGATGGCAAGAAGAAGAAGACTGCTACTACTATACAAAAAATATTTGGGGTCAGACTCAGGTGATGAAACAACAATCACAGCTACAGATATAAAAGGTAAAAATTCTGAAGCATCTACTAGTAATTCTGCACCAACTATTGATAATGAAGAAAATGAGAGAAAGACGTGAGCTTTTTCATATTAGAGTTATTTCCGAGCATCAAAAAATAGATACTTTATTTGATAGTGGCTCACAAGTAAACTTGATTTCTGAAGCAATTGTAAAGAAGCTGGGATTACTAACCACACCTCACTAGAAACCATATCCATTAGGTTGGGTATGTGATAAAGCAAAGCTACAAGTGACTAGACAATGTAAACTTAGGTTTTCTTTGGGTCAACATTTGTAGATGAGGTTGATTTAGATATCGTTCCCTTGGATATATGTGGAATTGTTTTCGGAAGTCCTTACTTGTATGATAGAAAAGCCATTTTCTATAGAGATGAAAATAAGTATCAACTCACCAAAGACGGAATAGGATATATTGTAAGAGCTCATAAACTCAAAAATAATTACACTCTCATAAACTCAGGGCAGATGAAAAGAATTGTAAATTCATGCAAGAAATTTGTATTGATGGTTGTAAAGGAAAAGAACCCTAATAAAACCAATATATTTGAAGGCTATGATGCTAAACAGTAATCTGATTTAGAAAGAGTTGTTTTAGAATATGATATCCTATTTCAAGAACCTAAAGGTCTACCACCCAAAAGGGAAATTGTACATGATATTCATTTGCAGCAAGATGCTCCATTGCCTAACATCGGAATGTACAGGTTATCCGCTTTAGAGAATGCAGAGATCAAGAAGCAGGTACAGGAGCTGCTCGAGAAAGGGTTCATAAGACCAAGCCCATCACCATGTGGATCGATGATCGTGTTGGTGAGAAAGAAAGATGGTTTGTGGAGGATGTGCATTGATTAAAAAGTGCTGAATAAAATAATGATCAAGAATCGTTATTCCCTTCCTCGCATTGTGATCTATTGGATCAGCTGAAAGAAGTTGTTTAATTTTCCAAGTTGGACTTGCGTAGTTGCTACCATCAGGTTAGAGTAGCAGAACAAGATGCATGGAAGACTGCTTTCAAAACAAAGCAAGGGCTGTATGAATGGCTGGTTATGCCTTTTGGCTTAACTAATGCTCCTACCACTTTCATGAAAGTTATGAATGATGTACTTAGGCCTTTTATTGATGATTTTGTAATTGTATACTTAGATGACATTCTTGTTTTTAGTAGAACATGGGAAAAACATTTAAAGCATGTAAAACAGACTCTAGATGTTTTTAAAAGAGAAAATTTATATGTTAAGCTATCAAAATGTGATTTTGGCAAAACATCTTTAAATTATTTGGGTCGTATTGTAGGGGGTGGTGAATTGAAGATAGATCCCTCTAAGGTTGAAGTCATTGTAAACTGGCCTAAACCCAAATTTGCTATAGAAGTTAGAAGCTTCCTAGGAGTAGCACAATATTGGAGAAAGTTTATTGCTAACTTTTCCTTAATTGCAACTCCCTTACATGCTTTGACATGATTGAACAAGGTGTTTCAGTGGGGAGGAAAACATCAGAAAGCCTTCGACACCTTGAAAGAAAAAATTAGTACAACACCAGTACTAGCATTGCCAGATCTTCAAAGACCATTCGAGATTGAAACAGATGCTAGTGACTATGCTATGGGAGCAGTGTTGATGCAACATGGTAAACCCATATGTTATCATTCTGAGACATTTAATTTTGCAGTAGTTAATTATCCCACATATGATAAAGAATTGTATGCATTAGTACAGAGTGTGAAAAAGTGGAAACATTTCCTAATGGGAAAAGAAACAGTTATACACACTGATCAAAGCCATTTCAGTATTTGCACTCACAAACTAAATTGCAACAATCAAGACACTATAGATGGATGGGTTTTTTGCAGCAGTTTCATCTAGTCATCAGGTATAAGAAAGGCATACACAATAAAGTTGCAGATATGTTGTCTAGGCCAATCATAAATGCATCTGCTATACTTAAGCATAATTCAGTATTGCATGAAAGCTACATTGAACAATATGCTCAAGATGTAGATTTTAAAGATGTATATGAAACTTTATGTCATGGTAAACAAGTAAAAGAATTGGATTATCATGTTAAGGACCAACTCTTGTATCATTTAGGAAAGCTATGCATTCCACAAACTGAAAGAGTCAACATAATTAGGGAAGCACATACTTCTCAGATATCAGGTCATTTTGGTGTAAGTAAAACAGTTGCACAATTGCAGAGATTCTGCTATTGGCCAAGAATGCATGAAATAGTTTCTAGATATATTAAAGGGTGTATCATGTGTGCTAAAAGCAAGCCCAACAATAGAAAATTAGGCTTGTACACTCCACTACCAGTTCCTTCTCGTCCTTAGGAAAGTGTTTCCATGGACTTTGTTGGGGGATTGCCAAAATCTAGAAAAGGTCATGACTATTTATATGTTATTGTGGACAGGTTCAGTAAAATGTTATTTTAATACCTTGTAACAAGCAGATTATAGCTGAACAAATAGCAAAGTTGTTCTTTCAGTATGTCTAGGTGCATTTTGGGTTACCCACTTCTATAGTATCTAATAGAGATTCCCGATTTGTTGGGAAGTTTTGGTCAAGTCTATGGGAATTGATGGACACCAGACTGAAGAAGAGCACAACCTTCCATCCACAAACAGATGGCCAAACAGAGGTGGTCAACAGGATAGTGATTCAGTTGCTCAAGGGTTATTGCAACAAACATCCCAAGCTTTGGGATGAACATTTGTGTTAAGTGCAACATGCTTACAATTGTGCTAAACATTCTTCTACACAAAGATCTCCTTTTGAGACTTGTTTTGGTTTTACACCAAAGTCTCCCTTCGATTTTGTCTTTGAGAAATACATAGCAGTTAATGGACACAGTGATGTGGACAAAGCAACCAAGTTCATTGAATAGATCCAATGAATTCACTAGGCAGTCAAGAATAGCTAGAATAGAGCTAGGCCAAGTACAAGGCAAGGCATGATAAGCATCGAATTGAGCATAACTTCCAAGTTGGCGATCAAGTTTGGCTGTATATCAGCAAGGATAGAATGCAAGGTGAAGGAAAGAAACTGAAGCCAATAAGGTATGGGCCTTTTAAGATACTTGAGAAAATTGGTGAGAACGCTTTCTGCCTTAATTTTCCAGCGTACATGCACATCTACTCAGTGGTAAATGCATAAAATTTAAGACTGTTTGAACCTTCATTAATTGAAGATCCCAAAGAGAAAAGTCAGTGGCCTTCTATTCATGATCTGTTGCCTGAATATCTCAACGAGTTGCAGGAAGATACAGTTCTAGACAGGAAGGTGAGATCTACACGTAGAGGGGATATTGAGTACCTCAGAATTGTACTCAAAGGTTCAAAACCTAGTAGTGCACGATGGATGGAAATTGGGCAAGTGAGGGAGCTGTATCCTCACTTCATTGATGCTTAAAAACCAAATTTTGGTGGTCCAAAATCCTTTTCAGTGGGAAGCCGTGATCCAAATGGATCCAAAAACTCTCTAAGTCTTCAAAAATCATTCAAGTGATCAAAACAATCGCATGGGAAGAACCCTTAGAAACATCAGAAAACACTATCGGGAAGCACAAAACACAAGAAATTAGTGAAAATAGAGCTATTAGTGGTTTGCATAGTGAATGCATAGGAGCCATCGGATCTGGCCGATTAACAGTCCAGATCCAATCGGCAAATCACAAATCGGCGGTGACAGGCAAAGGAAATCAAAGCACACCACATAAAACTTGCAACTATGATTGACGAAGTCAACGAGGACCATCGATCAAGCTCATAGATTGATGATCCATGTTGCATCATAGAATCATAGTCGGCAAATACAAATAGAGCACTCACCAAACGGCTCAGGGTTATCGCAATATATGATTGCGATCAATCACATCGCGATATCGCAATCAACAAGCACAATGGAGCAGGGCTATATGCACATACATATATGTGATGCGATTAGCTGGACCTGATGGAAATATAAACGCTATTTCATAAGATTTGAGATCTGATTAATGTCATTTTTAATGTATTTTCACATGTTTTGTTTATTAAATGAAATGCGAAGGGAAGTGCCGATGCGATGAAATCTTGACTCGAAGGGGTTTGGGAATGAAAATGAATAATATTTCAAATCCGCCCAAAGCCATTTTTACGAGATTTTAGTGTTTTTACGTATTTTCGAAATACAAAGGGAAGCCACAGAGAGGGGCATTACAACATGCGATAACGACTTATAGGTGGACTAGATAGGAGAGTAGGACGCATTTGTGAATATTTGAAGTCTAGATGAACAATGTTTTGGCAGTTTTTTTGGTGTGTTTGAATGCATTTCTCTATGTAAACAAAGAATGGCCATTTCAGGGATTTCAAAGGTCTGATGCACTCATCTGTTGCTGAACAGGTGGCCACCTCCCATAAAAGGCATTATGCCATGATTTCTAATGCTTGGTAGAGGGATTTGAGCGGGTAGAGGCTGAGAGATAGAAAGTCGAGAAGGAGAAATGAACAGAAAATGCAGATTGGCTTTAAAGCCATAGAAAATAGAAGACAGAGCTAGGAAGTGCTGAGGTAGAGCAAAGAGAGAGACAGAAAGTGGTAGAGTGAGTCTGTGTACTCAAAGAGGCTTGAGAGGTTCAAGCAAAACCCTTGCTGTTGTATCTATTATGTGTTGAGACTCAAGTTGAGCTCATACTTTGTATAACTCTATTCTGAAGACGTAATAGAAAGGTCACCATTGAAGGCTGGAGCAGGAGATGTAGCCTAGGAGTATTGGGTGAGCTCCTTATTAAACTTGTTGTGTTTATATGTGATGTCTATTATGATCTTTTTCTATTTTATTTTATATTTATTTCACACTCTTATTGATCCATTGCATAAAGTAACATAGGCATATCCATGCACATGAGTGTGTAATACCTTAATAATTGCCTTAGATCTCATTTTCAGATCAGTGGGTGATATAGGGGTGGAATTTTGAGTTGCTTCTTCAAAGAAGCTATGTCAACGTTCTTCTTATTTATCAGTCTTTCGGTGGCATGAATATATTTGGGATCGTGTCCCAGCTCAATGATTAAGTCCTCTAAGGACTTGATTCTGGTGTCTTTGGCCTGTGAAGAGGCCTTCTCCAATTGGAACTAAGTTGGTATGTTATTCAGGGAGTTTTGCAATTGTTGAGCTGCGATGGCTTTCCCTATCAAGGTGGAGTAAATCATCTCCCATGTCTGCTTGTGCAGCTCAATATGGACAATAGGATGTATGTCCTTTTCCAGTACTTCGAAATCTATCTTTTTGAAGTCTATTGCTATTCTTGGTTTCTGAGTGGCAGGTTTCACAAATGTCATATGCATTTTGCCTTCTTTCACATCATAGGCTGACATAAGCCTTGTCTAATTTGTAGGTGCTATCTTTAAGTACTGTGCATAAGTTTGGGCTTTTAGCCTCTCATTCCTGGCCTTTATATCCTTGTACCTTTCTCTGATATCTTGGTCCCTGTCAGCTGGCATCCTAAATGAGGACATTTCAACACTTTGTTGTCTTTCCAACATCTGAGTGTGAGATGTGGAAGGTTCTAGTGTCGCCCTAGAGGGAGTGGCATGCCTGCTTCCTTCTCCTTCTGTGCTAGTGGCCCCAACTGTTTCTTCTATGAATTCCTGTTCAGAGATAGGATTTAACCTTTGCCTTTTGACCAGGCTGGTCTTTGCATATGTCTGTGTGGTTGCTTTGTCTGATGTAGTGGCCTCTTCCCTATTTCTTTTAAGGCTTTTCTCCTCATTTAGAGGAGTTTGAAAGGTAAGGGGAGCACTCATGATGGGCTTTGGTATACCTGTTTGATTTAATTCCTTTGATAGGCCTGGCTATTCTGACTCTTCTTGCACCTGATTCTTCTTCTATATGAGACTCACTTTGTGCCTATGATTCTCCTGGGATTTGAGATTCTCCTAGCACCTGCAGGAAAGAACCCTCATCAAGCCATTTCTCTAGATAATTTAGAGCATTTTCAACTACAACTTCAGTGCTATCCCTGTCCACTAAAGTATTTTCCACCCATTCCAATTGATTTGCATATTTCTCTATCTTATGGATCCGGTGGTGAATGTAGGGAGCCATATTGTTTTTCTATCTTTTGTTGCAGATGAAATCCAGGGGATCATATCTCCACATGAAGCTTTGTTTTAGTTTAAGTCTCTGAAGGATTTTCTCTGCTTCTTTTCCAGCTTCTCGGCTATTACACACAAATGAGCCTAGTTGATCTTTGATTCTGAGCTAGGCCTTCTTTTTGGTTTTAACAAAATGCACCTCAATGAATTGATTATTTGTTTGTAGTACTCCAGAGAAAATAACCTCATTCGGAGGTGTCTGGGCAGTTTATATGGGGTGAACTCACAGCCATAGATCCTAATTTCAGTGTGATTTTGGTACAAGTACCAATCTCCCACTTTGTGTTGTTTTTAAAGCTGTAGGATCCTCCTGATATCTGAAATGATTCTTGGAGGAAGACTTCCTAGTGGCATGGTCACTATAGTATGTACAAAAATATCTATGAAGTCTGTGTATGGATATGGTGAGTCATACTTATGGATCAAAGGAGTCGCAAAAATCATTGAACTAGGGTGACCTTTACTATCAAACTTTTGGAAAGTGAAGGGAACTTGTCAGCTTGGTAATATAGAAAAAGATAGTACAAAACTGAAGAATACTTGAATACTCTTTCATTACTCATTCTAAGAGATTTGGTCATGCATCCTATTAGCTATGTACTTGGAATAATCATACCTGACAGTAGGCCACTGTCCTGGAGTGAAAATGGACATGAAGGCTAAGATGATTTCATCTATGTATTTACTAGTAGTATAGCCTAAGATACTAGATATCATTGCTACAATGTCTTGACCAAATTGAGAAAATATGGTATATATATGGGGGAGGATATTTTGGGATATGTTTTGTTTCTACAGTAAAATTTTGGAACATTTCAGCAAGCTTTACAGTGGTTAGCTCGGGGAATCTGTTTAGCAAGTCTCCAATTGAAATAGGGGTTAAGTTTTGCCCTGGTTGTAATTTCAACATTTCATTCATTGGCTCGACAATGATGGTGAAAAGTATGGTTTGGTCAGGTGACACCACTGCTCTTTGATTGGAGATGTAGTTTGCATGGCAATAATGGACAATTTCTAGAAAGATGTGCACCTTAGGGAATTGATACTTGGGCAAATTAGACTCCAAAAGATGAATTTTATCACCGTGGTTGAGGTATTGATCTCTGTATTGGTAGTATAATTTGAGTGGGGATTCATGGACATAGGTGTCCTTGATTTGGAAATCTTTATCAGCAAGGGGAAGGTAGTCTAGGTCCAGGTGAGGAGTGGTAATTGGTTTGAAATCCATGGCAATTGGGGTAACCGTTCTTAGTTATTGTGGATTTAAGAATGGGGGAGGTAAATTTTCAGTCTTTAAGGTAATGGTGGTTCAATTCCAGGTGGGGTTTAAGTTACTAAAGTTCCTGTTTTATTTCAATTAAGAAAACCTAGTAACTAGTTCAAAAATTTACAGGGTTTTCAATGGATTCTGGCTTAAATACCTAGAATTTGAAGAACTGGGTCTGAACCAGGTGAACTAGAGACTGTGGACAATTGAAAAAGCTTTAAGTAGGCTAGAAGGCAATTTGGGAGCTTTGTAGCATCTTCAGTGGGCAATAATATGTGGGTTGACAGCTTGGACGTTCGCAGACACATGCAGGGAAGTTTTCAGTTAAAAAAACGATAAAAACAACGATTTGGGGCTTTTTTGGATTTATGCGTGAAAAGTCAATTTGGCTGGTACAGTTGAACAATCACTTTTTTTCATGTAGCGAGGTGAACAATGGCTATTTTGGCATGTATCAGGCTAGCGGTAAGTGGTTTACTTCGCACAACTTTTGGGCGCTTGGCGGTGTTGGGGGGAGGCCGCCTAATTCCATTCATCGAGCGCCATGTCACCTCGGGGGCCCAGCGGAAAACAACTCATTTTGGGTGGGTAACATTTGGAGTTCAGGCCCTTCCAAAATCAACATGGGCCGTCAGATGGGGAGGGGAGAGATCGTGTGGTGTTCGGGCATGAGAGTTACACGAAAGGTAATGGGGGGGCCCAACGGGCATTTAAGAGCGGTGGTTTTGGTTTAATGAGGGATTAAGGTATCAGGTGGGATTTAATTGGGTTTTTAACCAACTTAATCGAGGATCAATTAGTTAGTGGGTTCGGGGGTAGAGAAACCTTAGTTTATATAATTAAACTAGGGTTGGATTAATTAATTATTGCGGGAGTTAATATGTACACGACAAATGGGTTTTCATTAGGGGTTTAATAAATACATTAATAATTTAGTCAAATGAGCGGAAGGGGAACCATACCCTAAGCATATGATTTTCATGTTTTATTACTTTTCGATAATCCCATAAAGACTTAGGATATAATGTTTGTTGATGTGAAAATGGGTTATGTGGGGGGAATGAACACTTTTCCTAGGTAAAAATGATTTAAACTTAAGAAAGAATATTATTTAGGAAGGATGAATGATCTGAGGGAGGAATGAATTTTTATGAGGGGGCTTAGTACTTATAGCCTATAAGTCATTGAGCAAAGGGTTCGGTCCCTCCAAAATTCAGAGAAATGCTCTGAGCCTCATTGACTTAGGGTTTTTAAGTACTTTGATCTTTATTTTGGGAAATTAGTTAAGTAAAAAGTGAAATGAATGAGGGAAATTAATTAATTGACTTTGATATCCATCTGCATGTTTGAGTGCCCATTCACATTTGGAACTTTATGATGGAAAAGATGATACACATGCTTTTATCTAATCAATCACCAAAGTTCTGCAACCTTTCCTCTACTTACTGATCTACTCATCCTACCATTTTTACTTCTCTTTATTAGGGTGCATTTGAGATAGCAAATCCTTATCAAACATTTTTTTTTTATTTTTCTTTACAATACTAAACTAACTAAATCTAACCTTGTTACATCTAAGGGCTCAGATTAAATAATTGAGCTTCTTTTATTCACTCTACCTATCTACTTATCTGCCAAGATTAAATAGTTTGGTTAGATTTTATTCTCTATCTATAGACATGAAATAGCCAAGTTTAAACATTTTGACTCTCATGGATTATGGCAAAGATTACAAACTGCACAAAATCATTTATTTTGCACAAAAAGTAAAAAGTAGTGGCATTTTGACTTGCACACTTTCATGGTCTTTTCTTTTCTTGGGGTTCATATTTTTCATATTTTTTTGACCTTTTTATTCTTTTTTGTCCTTTGATTATTCTTTTTAGGACATACCTCTTTACATTTTTTAATTTTTTGAATATGGAAAACATTTGCAAAAAGCAAAGGTATGTACATATTACAGGTTTAATCTAGTTACACTACTGCACAAAAAATCTTATGTGTTGGTCACTTTTGGCCCACCTTTTTTTGCGACTATATCCTTGCAGTCCAGAAATGTCATGCGTGCCAAATCTATGATCGAAAATTCCATGTTTTGCCTACTCTGTTGCATCCCATTGTCACCATTGGTCCCTTTGTGAAATAGGGCATTGATTTTATGACATGTAACCCTCACTTGGCTGGGGGCCATGGCTACATCATTGTCGTTGTTGACTAATTTATCGAAGTGATGCTTACATTCAATAATATCGACGAAAAGGCTGCATATGTTTTCTTCAACCACGTGATTGTTAGGTTCAATGTTCTGCAAGAAATAGTAAGGATTCATGGGAAGCACTTTCAGAATCATATGATGCCCGGATTAGCTGTCAAATTGGGAATTTCACATGAAAAGTCCACTCCGTATTATTCTTAGGTTAATGGAAAAGTTGACGCGATTAACAAAGTTATTAAGACTATGCTTCACCATATAATAGGGGTCCAAAAATTAGACTGGCACTTTCTTCTCTTTGCTACCTTGTGGGCATATTGAACCTGAGATAGGACTACTATTGGATTCACACCCTTCTATTTGGTGTATGTTCTGGAAGTGATCCTCTCCATCGAATAAGAAATTCCATCACTGAAACTAGATATCGAACTTCTTCCTGCTACTTCCACAGAGGAGGTGTGTCTTTTACATCTAACTCATTTGGATGAAACCCAATGCAATGTCGCATTAGGTAATGAAGCCCATAAAATTTGCATTAAAGCATAATATGACAAAAGTGTCAAGCCTAGAATCTTCTCGGAAGGAGATCTGGTTCTCTTATGTGACCAGGAGGTTGAAAATTTAGGTAGAGGGAATTTCCAGCCTATGTGGCTAGGCCCATACATTGTCAAGTGAGTCCCTTCAAAAGGGGCTTATGACTTAGTAGATCTCAATGGAGTTCCACTAGCACAACCTAGAAATGGGTTGTACCTCAAAAAATACTATGCTTGATCCCATGCATAGTACACTATGTACATACTGTCTATATGTGTGTTGAGTGTTTTTGGAGAGTGTTTTTCAAAGTTTCCCATGGTTTCTATTGATTTTTCTTACTTTTGGAATGTAGATGTCAACCTCTCTTGGACCGTATATTGGTTATGCTGATGGCGCTAGCCATAGTACTCAAAACCTATCCTCCGCAACATGGGATATCTTTGCTTCGAATGGCGAGCTAGTGAGTATGCAAGGGATTTGCATTGGTCAATCGACTAACAACACCACTAATTATAACGCAGTGATTTGAAATGATCATATGTTAAAACTGATGTAGAATTGATTAGCCATTAATGAATTGAATGTTAGTTGAAGGTGCAGAAACAGAGAGAACTGCTTGAGGAAAAGTGTTGGGTCCCTATAATACTAGTGATTACCCCATTACTATTGTAGTTATACCCCTTATTAATATTGTTGTGCCCCTATTGTCCCCATA
>APFE030157431.1:0-42477 GCA_000404065.3 Pinus taeda
CCCCAAGAAAAATGGTAAATTGCGAATATGCGTGGATTATAGAGAATTAATTAATATAATGTAGAAAGATCATTTTCCTTTACCATTTATTGACCAAGTTTTGGACATATTGGCTAACAAAAAGTTCTTCTCCTTTCTAGAAGGATTTAATGGGTATAACCAAATCCAGATAGCTCCTGAAGATCAGGACAAAACTACTTTCACATGCCCCTAGGGAACATTCGCATACCGAGTCCTTCCTTTTGGTCTGTGTAATGCACCTGCAACATTCCATAGGACAATTTTGGGGATCTTCTCTGATTTGGTGGATGATACCGTTGAAATTTACATGGATGATTTTACTCCATATGGGGATTCATTTATAGAAGGGTTGAGAAATTTGGAGAAAGTTCTTGAAAGGTACATACAGGCGCAAGTCTCCTTGAGTATGGTAAAATGCCATATGATGATGGAGGAAGGAATTATTCTGGGACATTTGCTCTCGCCTGAAGGAATCCGGATGGATCTGGCTAAAATAAAGGTAATTCTGCATTTTCCGACACCCAAAACATGCACGCAGGTATGCAACTTTATTAGGTGTGCCGATTATTACAGGCACTTTATAGAAATTTTTTCTAAAGTAGCACATCCATATTTTCAATTGCTGACAAAAGATTTAGATTTTGTCTATACAAGTGATTGTGATGTAGCTTTTAGAAAATTAAAGAATTGGTTTGTAGTGCTCTGATCCTTAGAGGGCTAGACTGGGCATTACCTTTCCATATTCACACGGATGCTTCCCAGACAGCGGTTAGTGAAGTGTTAGGATAGCAAGAGGACAAGGTACCATATGCAGTTTACTATGTTAGTAATAATTTGGCCCCTGTTGAATTAAATTACACAGTGACTGCAAAAGAGTTCCTTGCTGTCATCTACACCATCAACAAATTTTGGCATTACATTACGAGGAATCCTACCTCTGTACATATTGATTATGCAACTATCATGTATTTAATGAATAAACTTGTTACCCCTGATCGTATTACAAGATGGATTTTTCAACTAAAAGAATTTGACATTACTATAGCAGATAAACCAAGGAAGGACAATGTGGTTGCATATTTATTGTCTAGGATAGAAAATGATGGTAAGAATAAATCAATTGAAGATAATTTTCCAAATGAACATCTTTTTGCAGTTTCTGCTAACACTCTGTGGTATGCAGATATTGCTAATTATCTTGCTATGAGGAAGGTGCCTTGTCATTTGTCATATAAGGATCAAAGGAAGATTATTCATCATAGTACCTAATATTCATGGATGGCAGGGTATCTCTTTCATACAGGGGTTGATCAAAAAAATTGGCATTCTGTGGTAGAGGATGACATCTATGTGATATTAAAGGCTGCCCATGATGGACCTTGTGGAGGACATTTTGTAGATAATAAAACAGGCCACAAAGTGCTGCAAATGGGATACTACTAGCCTTCCATCTTTCGTGATGATCAAGATTATGTTCGTAGATGTGATAGTTGGCAACGGATGGGACAACCTAGGAAAGCAGATGAAATTCCTCTATAGCCCCAAATTGTCCTTAAACCTTTTGATAAATTGGTTATCGATTTTGTTGGGCCTTTCAACCCACCTTCTCATCAAAAATCTTACATCTTGGTCTACACTGATTACGTGACTAAATGGATGGAAGCTAGAGTGATCACGAGAGAAACAGAGCAAGTAGTGGCAAACTTTTTTTTGAAGAAATCTTTGCTCGATATGGTACTCCAAGGCAAAATTGTGTCACATGGAGGAGCACAGTTCACATCTCACATGATAGGGAAGTTGATGAAGAAATATCGGGTTAAACACAGAGTGATAACCCCTTATCACCCCCAGGGGAATGGACAGGTAGAAAGTACGAACAAGATATTGGAAAATATCTTGACAAAAATAGTAGCAAGTCATTGCCGGGACTTGGCATAGAAACTTCCAAAAGCTTTATGGCCATATAGAACAACATAGCAGAACACTACTAGGTTTTCTTCATTTGAGTTAGTTTATAGGAAATCCCCCTAATTCCTTGAAGAATTGAGATCAACATGCTTAGAACATCTTTAGAAGTAGGCCTAGACTTATTAAAAGCACAGAAACATTGACTGGAAGAGTTGAATGAGTTGGACGGGATTTGATTAGTAGTTGTCCAGAAAACTAATGCTATTCAACAACAAAGTATGAAATGGCATGACAAATTTATCAAAAGCAAGGTGTTTCATGCAGGGGATTGGGCATTACTTTATGACTCTCGGTTTAAACATTTCAAGGGAAAGCTTTGCACTTGTTAGATGGGACTGTATGAAGTGGACGCAATGTTCGACAATGTAACGGTTAGACTAATTACAATAGATGGGAATCATACTTCATTTTTAGTAAATGGACACCATATAAAGCTATACCACCATCCAACCTCTAGAGATGCCTTTGTCAAACATCTTTATGATTCATCTGATTTAATGGTTGTTGGTATTAACGACACTGTCACTCTGCTCTAAAAATAAAAATAAAAAAATATTACTCACTTGTTTGTATTTTGCAGGACTAACAAGGAATATATCCAGGAGAAATGTAACACTCAGTGTTGTTACTCAACCACTACCGTTACTCCACCAGTGCTATTACTCCACTAGTGTCGTTACTCCACCAATGCTATTACTCCATTGGTGTTGTTACTCAACCGCTGTTGTTACTCCATCAGTGCTGTTACTTCACAACTGTTGTTACTTTTCCGGTGTTATTAGTCTGCAACTGTTGTTATTTTGTCAGTGTTGTTACTCTGTAAATGTTGTTACTCTACAAATGTTATTACTCTGCAACTGGTGTTACTCCACTAGCGTTGTTACTCCGTAACTACCGTTACTCCGTAACTACCGTTACTCCGTTGGTGCTGTTACTCCACTACTGCAGTTACTTCGCCAGTGTTGTTACTCCGCAACTTTTGTTACTCCAGCAGTGCTGTTACTCTGTAACTATTGTTACTCCACCATTGCTGTTACTCTACCATTGTTGTTACTCCCTGTTGCTGTTACTCCTTCCTATTGTTACTCCCTGTTGCTTTACTCCCTACTGTTGTTACTTCGTCAGACATTTTTCTATTACTCCACCACAAGGTAAGTCCCCAGGTACGTCTCTGCTGACTTTTACATATTTAATTAAAATATTCCAAAATATATCAGTACATGCCATGGACGGTCGTAATTAAGTCGGGCGGTCCCGTCATAATAAATGATAGTGTACCAACGAAAATGCATTCATGGCACATGATTCACACCAAACTAAATCTAATGATTACGACATTTCATAATCATGACCTCGATGCATTGGAATGCATATTCGTATGCAAAAAATAAAATAATAATAATAAAAAAAGTCACAACCGGTCACCTCCACAACACGACGCATTAAACCACTAAATATGTCCAATTGTACTACCATAACTCACCATTATTCTCTGATATTTCTTCAGACGTACTACTACTGTACCATCCTTCTCCCTGAATCAACCATGTCATTATTACTATTTCCAATGGTTTAGGTCCCTATCGTTTTCCCCTACCATCTAACTATGTTCATCATGCTGATCCTACCTCTACAGTGATGGGTGGATGGTCTACGTGGCATGAGCCAGAAGAAACAACAAGAGTTTGAAATAGTCGGGAGGCATGGTAGGTTTTTGAAAATGTGGGTTGGGTTGTCTACTTTGATAGGTTGAGAGGGTCCAATGAGGAAGTTGTAGTATAATTCACACTCAACCGGAAGAAGGAAGTTCTTCGCTCTGCGGGATAGAAGTCCCTGTTAGAGAGGAAGCCATTCCATAAGTTAGTGGGCTCCCTCAAAATGGACATAGATGGTTTTCAAGGAGGACATCCCTCTTGTAGTTTCTCGAAGTATTTTTGCAGGTAGGAGAAAGCATCACCTAGAAGGGTCGAGGTTACGACTGAAACACATTACTGCATCCATGGGGAGAGGTAGCAGAGTTTGTCATAAAATATATAACTTGTGAGGGGAGATGCTTCACTGTGTTTAAATACCATCTTCAGATATTAGCTCACCTCTGATTCCATCAACCAGAGGCCTTTCCATTAAATGTGCCTTATTTCTTACTAAGGAGTCTTCAGCTGATGGCACATTCGACTTAATGATCATGATAGGTGATGGCGGTTGTTACCCATCACGAGCTGGTCCAGCTCTTGGTAATGAATGCAATTAGATGGATTCCAATTCTGTGGGAGCTATTTCAAGATTCCACAAAGGAAGAGATAGTAGTCGTTGTGGCCGCTAGGGAAGATGAACCAAAAGCAATAGAGGAAGAATATGCAGAAGAAGATGACTATGTTGACCAGGAGTAGTCAGAAGAGATAGAAATGGAAGCTAAAGAATTTAAAGAAGAGGCTGCTCCCGAAGAACAAGGCACAACTGTGGAACCAATGGAAGAGGCAAGAGTCGACACAGAAAGGCCCATTAGTATCACGACCGAGGCTGATCCACAAGAACTAGCCTCGACTATGGAGCTAGTAGAGCAAATCAATAGCATCACAACATTAGAGGAAATACCACAACAAGGAAGGATGAGAGAATTGGTCGATATTACGACTGAAGATACCCCACAAGGACCTCCTACCACCATGGAGCCAATGGAGGAAGTTAACCTGAATGAAGAAAAGGTCGTGACCACCCTGACCATAGGACCAATGGAAGAGGATGAACCAAGACAAGAAGAGCTCAGAGCTGGGAGAACCTTGGGACCTATGGAGGAAGCTCTGGGGGAACTAGGGCATGAGGCTGGAATTGCTCCATAAGAACCAGTGTCAATCTCGGGACCTAACACTGAAGAGCTATGCCAATTTTCCTTTTTCTATTCTATCCCAAGAGGAGCAAGGGTATCTCATTCCCCTCGGTGCACATAAGAAGGTATTTTCATTCCTCCTACCTTGAATTTATCACGAAGACCACAACCAAGTAGGACAGATGCTACCCAGGCAATGAACACTCCGAAGCCTGAAAGGAGAAAAGAGGCAGATATCCCTGAGGCAGGGGAACTTGAAGAGGTTTCAGTAGACATATCAATAGGTGATCATCTTACAAGTGCACCACTAGTCATGGCGATCCCCCAACAGAAGGAAGTAGCTGTTGGAGAAGAGGAGGGACCGAGCAAAGCAGTCCCAATGAATGAGCCAATGGTAAGGCCAAGTGAGAAGGCCATAAAATTAGAATTAATCAAGGAAGGATGAGCAGTGGAAGGCAATACGATAGTCAGCGTAGCGGAAGCTATCCTAGGGGATTTACCTCCAGCTGAACCAGTTGCCGAAGCTGAAGAAGTTTTGGTTAAGTAAGAATTGGTGGAGCTATGTGAACAACAAAGACTACATATCAAACATAAATACCAGCAGCAATTTAGAGAAACAATGCGGCTTAAGATGAAGGTTAGGAAATTAAGGAATCAGGTACACAAATTGCAGAAGAGGGTGAAGAAATACAAGCGGCAAACCAAAAGGTCCAAAGCCATAATAGTGGAAGCAGGGACTCAGGTGGACCAGGTAGCCACAACCTTTGTTGCCACTCAAACAGACCCATTCGTGTGACTATTTGAAGACTGAGAATATGCCCTAATAGCCGAAGTGCAGACTTGGAAATCCACTACAGCTCGGTACCAAAGTGAGGTCAAAAGAACTCAGGAATGAGCCTCCACAACCATTTTTGAATATGTGGAGCATGTAGATGTCATGAGATTGAGGCATGCGAAGCAGCAACTCTAGATGGAGCCGCTGGAAGAGCAAGTGGCAGAGTTGAAAGCTGATAAGGATCAGATATTTAACTTAGCATGAGAGGTGATGGCATGTCATTCCCCTGCTTCTTGTTATTCTTTATTCTTGCATGAACGTTTTCTTTTATTCTACATGGAGAGTATCAAGAACGAGATCAGTTATGAAATAGAGGATGGTGTACAATTGCTCCACATATTGAGGAGCCATTATGTGCCAACTCAGCATTTGATGTGTGAGTTTTACATGCATGGGTATCTACTGCACCTGGACAGAGAATTCAAGCCGATCCCATATGTGGGAGAAATTCATTTAAGCGCTCTCATGTCTTACACTTTTAATCAAATTAGTTGGCATAAGGCGTTTAATACATTTGAGTCCAATTAGGTTACAAAACCATTTATAGTAAGAGGAGAACATGAAAGGTCAATAACCATGTTCACTAAACACAACACCTTTTTGGGAATTGAGGGAAATAAGGAAAGGATGCTAAGGACACAGAAATGGTGCCTTGATCTTTGTGTCAGACAACTAGTCACATTTCAAGATGAAGCCCTTTATTACTATTAGAAAAGATGGATGATGTCACCTACAGCTGTTCAGAACAGGGAGCCCTTTGGAGCACTGAATTTTGCATGAGCACTCACTAGAGTGCCTAGGTATGTGGCATGTGTCCAAACATGTGGGGTCCGGTGGATGGGAATCCGGTTCTAGTTCCCCATCATGTGGTTGCTAGTGGAAGATTACACCCCAATATATAATGTTTCGGGTGATTGGTGGAAGGAAATGCTCCTCTCAGATGGTTTTAAGGTTCCAGGGATAGAGATGGGTGAGGGGTATGATCTTTCTCAGTTCCAGGAAGCTAACAGTCTACATAACCTAGACCTGCAGAGGCAGTGACCTACATGAGGACATGCAAAAGGCCAGTTGGGGGGAGATGTTGGGCACCAAATCGGGCTATCTTTTCGTTGCATTTCCACCCCTCTTTCTGCCCTTTTTGCACTTACTGATTCATATTTACTATGCTAAACCCACAAGGTAATTACCCATTTTCTATCTATTGGAATATTTTATTAATGAAGTGAAGTTGTGTGGTTTTGCCTATTCACAAAACTAAAACACATGTTTAACCGCAGCTCCCGGAGGACAGGTACTGGTCTTTCAGCATGTTGTAGCAGATCCACAATTGACAGCAACGACTAGCCATAAGGAAGTCATGTAGTTGGAGTCACAAATCCTTGAACCATTCTTCGACCATTCTCTGATCATGTTCATCTTGTGTTGGTGTTGTTTTAAAATAATGTGTATTTTTGGGTATACGGTTACCAGGTTTTGGGGAAAGACGTTGTTCTCCTTCCCTATGTATAAAAGATAGGATATTCCTATAAAAGACGATCCTCCCTTCAAGATTGTAACGGTTTTTTTTCCAGCTAATAAAACAACACTTCTTTTGCTGCTCCATTCTTCACTATGATTAATGCATCCCTAATCAGAGAGTTGGGCCCACTCTTCTGATCTGGTGCTACGTATTTCCTGTGTGTGCGTCATTTATTGTTTCATGGTTATTGTTATAGATTGTTAATTCTTGCAATTGATTTTCTTAAGTACTGTAGTAAGTTCCAGTCTTACGGTGATGTTTTGAATATTAGTCACAAACCCTTGCTCGGTAATGAATGGTAACCTTGCCCCTACATATACTTTACGCATTTCCTTGAAAATGATATGCACCTAGGTTGAATAATTAATGTAGGAAAAGGGTGAATAGATTGTTCACACCTGGACACCAACAATTTAATCAACCAAACCAATCAAATCAAAACAAACAATTACAATCATAACTAACATAAAATTTACACTTAAACAAAACTTAATTTTATAGAGAGATCCCTCTCTGAAGCTGGCACAGCTAGATCCCAGCTTCCAAAGTGGTTTTGATACTATCCTATGTTTTTACTCCCTCAACCTCAAAAATACAGAATGAAAAAAGTTAGATCTCTAGATACATCCTTGGTGCAAAATTAACCTAGTGATGGTGCCCATAGAAACCTTGGAGGTGATTGATAATTAACAAAGTTTAGATGTGAAGTTTTGAGGATCTAAATTGGATCATTACATTGTTTGTCATTTCTCCCATTGATTTCAAGGGGGGGAATAAAAAATATCAACTTACAAGAGTATATTTAGCACATGACCCAATTTTGAAAGTGGGGCTCATAAACCTTTTAAGGCCAATTCGAATCCTTAAATTATGCTTTTCTAGGCTAAAAATTTCTCACTTAAGTGTAGCACCCCTTGATACTATTCTACACATAGAAATATTTCCAATGGTCTATAAAAGATGTAAATCAAAGTTCCAATGAAAAATTTATTCTTCCTAGAAGTTGGCATATCGTTATTGACCACCATAATGTTGAGAAGTGTAGAAAGAAAGTCGCAATTTGACTTTGCCTTGGTCAAATTGAGAAAAACAAATTTCCACATTAGCAGACAACTTAGAGGCTGTTAACTTGTGTGACATGGTTCTTATCACTCAGTTAGCTTAGTAAATTTGAGTTAGATGGTTTGGAATTCAGTTAACCATGTGTGATTCCTAAATTTTGGTAATTCAGGTCAGTTATTTCTAGTTGTGTTCAGTTAAACTAGTTCTAACAATCAACGGAACTAGTGGAAGTTCAATTGCGTAGTGGGACAACAATATAACTTAATGATCATCCAAGTAACTGACCAATTAACTCAAAAAGAGCTAGTGCATGCAAGGAAGTTGAGTTCTTGAGCTCTGGTGGAGATTCCAAGGTAGAGTAACAAACAATCGTAATCTAGTTTGAGTGTATAGGTTTTCCATGCAGTTAGACGATCAACCCTTGGGAATTATGTAGTCATTTGGAGGAAAATACCTAAAAAATAGGGGCTAATTCCTCTATATTTGTGAAAGGAAATAAGGTCTCAAGTAAAGGAAGAAAATGACTATAAATGGACCAGAGCTTCTCATTGAGTAGAGAGATATATTATGTAGAAATTTCTTGTAGATTGAAATTGCTAATTATAATATGATAAAAAATCAGACTTGAATCTACTCTACTCAATAGTGGAAAAAATTAAATGATCGCAAAATCATGAAGCATACAAGAGAAAAAAATCAATCAACACATAACATAATGATTTCCTATGGAAAGCCACACTAAAAACCCCTACTATACATATATTGCATTAGTAAAAGAGTATGAGAATATTACAATGCTTTGCTCAAGCCTGAGCAACCTTTGCACCATCTTTGTATGTCTCACAACATTCTAGACAAGCCTAGGCCATACTTAACCAATTTATCACTTGCCCAAGTCTGTATTTCCTTGTGATGTTCCTCAAGTAATTAGCCCCCTATTAATTAGGGAAATTTTTCAATTGCAATTTCACAATCCTCATAGGCCTTCCTCTGGCTGCATGCACCACTTGTGTAATGCAAATGATCAAACGACTAATAGTACAATGTCCCTGAACTCCAATCTCAACTAGGTATTTCTCATATTTGACATGCATGAGATATTTATGAGTGAATCCTTAGTTTACTGGTTGATAACTATAGGCATCACCACACTGCACTTCAAGTAGCACTACACTACACCTTAGGTAACACCACATTGTAGTATAGGCAACACTAAACTAAACTTTAGGTATCACCACACTACTAGATCCCCTACCAGTTCCCCCATCAGTTGGAACTATTTTAACTGACTTTAACTCACTTAGACTAAATTAAATAATTACAACTCAAACTAAACTCAACCATTGCTCCTATAATGTAGGAGACACTCTACATGACTCTGGTTAGACCCTCAATCGAATTAATTGAGCCAACTAAATCAAATTAACTTGGTTAACTAATATAAGTTGTCATGAGATGCGGAATTACAATTTTATTCCCAATTTAATTCAAGGACAAAATTAAACTATGATTTTCTTATTGCATTTTCAATGCTGCCTCTGAACAAGAAATGGATTATCTACTACCATTATCTTGTCTCTTTGAAACTCAACTTTTCATCTTGACAATGCCTTCGTCAAAATATCTGCATATTGTTCCTCTATAGGAACATACTCCAGCAACATGATTCTCCTTTGCACACAATCTTGTAGATGGTGATACTGGATGTTAATATGCTTGACCAATCATGAAAAAATGGATTCTCATAGAGTTTGATACAACTTTGGTTGTCATAGTAAATCACTGTAGGATCCATCTATTGACCAAATAACCTAACAAAGATCTTCCTCATCTAGATAGCCTCAGAAGTTGCTTGACTAGTAGCCATGTACTATGCTTCTGCTAAATTGAGTGCAACTAATCTCTGCTTCCTGTTTTACCAGGAAACTTCTTATAACCTAATACTAAATATTCCCCTTGATTTTCTCTTTCTATCAAATGGAATCCCTGCCAAATATACATCTGTGAAGCCTTGAAGCTTCACTCCCTCTATCTATTTGTACCAATGATCAAACTAAGTGATGACTTTGAGGTATCTGAACACATGTTTAGTTGCCTTCCAATAAGGTTTGGTTGCCTTAACCATTTATTCACTAAGTTGGTTAACTACAAAACATATGTCTGGTCATGTGTTCACCAAATACATAAGTGAACCCACAAGCTACCTGTACACAGTATCCTCCACTACTTCACCCAAAGTAGCGTCTTCCTTCCTCCAATTTCTTTTTAGAGGCATCTCCATGGGTTTGTTTCTCTCCATGTGGAACTTATTTAGTATCTCATTGGCATACATGCCCTAAGAGACAAACATTTCCTCATCTCCTTGCCATACTTACATACAAAAAAAGTAATGCATGAGTCCCTGGTCCTTCATCTCGGACTCTCTTGCAATATCCTCTTTGCAAGATTTTATCATCTTCTCATCACCTATTAGAATCAAATCAATGAAATATAATATTATAATCGACCATTTACCTTCAACAACAATATGGTAAAGGTTCACATCCTCTTCAATTTTGGTGAAACTCAACCTAGTGAAATAATTATCAATCATGGTGTACTAAGCACAAGGTGCTTGTTTCAATCCATATAACACTTGCTTGAGTCTGCACACATGAGCCTCTATGTTGAAAGGTCTCAAATCCTTATGGCTACTCAATGTACACCTCTTACTCAATAACAACATTGAGGAATGTTGTCTTCACATCCATTTGACGTATCTTCCATCCCATCTGCACTAAAAGTGATATAATAGATTTGATTGAAGAGTACCTTGCTACTGGAGAAAAGGTCTCCTCGTAATCAATTCCCTCCACCTGAGAGAACCTTCTATCCATAAATCTAGCCTTGGGTTTCTACACACACCCATTTGATGCTTCCTTTGCCTTCTAAATCCATTTGGAACTCACCATTGACTATCTGTTGGTCTTGGGACCACCTCCCAAACAATGTTTTTGATAATGGAATCATACTCCTCAACCATGGTATCAACCCATATTGGTTTCTGCATTTTTTCCATGGATGGGGATGGATCAATCTCTACACTCTCGCTCATCAAAGCCATGTATCCACTGAAATGATCTGGTGACCTCCTCTACATGCAATGTGATGTTGGTGCTCCCACATTATGTCTAGCATCACGCATCAATCTATCTGCCTCTCTAGTGAACTTCCTTCCATCTCTATAAGTCATTGCATTAGTGGGTGCTTCCACTCTCTACTCCTCTACACGTGGTTGCTCCACATCATCGTGAGGTTCTTCCTTTGGAGCTAAAATCTCTTCTTCTCCATTCAACTTAAACTCCATCTCAAGGGAACATCTCATGGCCTTCACTTCATAAAATTTCACATCTCTATGAACCACTGTCATCTTGTGAAATCAAAGGTACACTCGATAGTTGTGAGGTGTATCAGTGTACCAAACAAATATGCCCAACTCAGTTGTTGGTTCTCGTTTTTTCCTTGCATCCTTGGTAACATGATAATAGATTAATGAACCAAAGATCCTAAAGTGTTCCACATCTGGTTTCTTACTTGAAAATGCTTCTCCAGGTGTACTCATCTCGAGAATCCGATGAGGACTCATGTTATGCACATATAGAGTTGTGTTGCATGCTTCATCTCACAAGTGAAATGGTAGACCTTGATAATGTAACATTTCTCCAACAACTCCCACAATACTTTTGTTCTTCATTTTAGCCACCCCACTTTGTTGTGGGATTTGGGGTGCTATTAACTCTTGTCAAATTCCTTCTGATGCACATAAGTTCTTGAATTCATTTTACACATGTCCTCCATCATTATTGCTGCCGAGATCTTTAAATTTCCGCCAGTATCTTTATGAACAAGTGCTTTAAATTCACAAAATTTAGTGAACATCTGATATTTCTTATGCATGAAGAAAATCCATCACTTTTCAAGAAAAAATAATCTACAAATATTAAATAATACTTGTGCTTGGTTGTGGAGATTGTCAATAATGGTTCACACACATTTGAGCGATGTTTTTCAAGGATTTATTGCGCTCAACTATCCTTATCATGAAAGGTAGATTCGGTGTACTTCCCCAATGTACACCCATTGCGTGTGTCTGTCTACTCTAGTGTACCCTTGGGAAGTCCTATAGAAATTTGCTGCATGATCTTCAAAGCTCTATGGTGCGAGTGACCCAATATTCTATGCCACAACTCACCAATGTCTTGGATCTGCACCTTCTTTCCTTTTGTGCTTAAAGCAACATAGTCCTCTACATCTAATTTGTGGAGTTTCATCACCCAAATCCTGATCTGCTTCACTTGTATTGAGGCTATGTGATGAAGTAAAGCCTTTCCTTTGCTGAATATCACATCGTAGCCATTATCCTCCAAGATGGCATCTGAAACCAAATTCTTCTTCAAACCCAAAACATACATGAAATATTTTAATGTGAGAGGAGAACCAGACTCGCTCTGAAAGGTAACAATAATGATGCTAGTCGCACTCTACCTCCCATCATCTCCCATTTCTATGTGCATCTAGAGGTCCTTCTCCTCGAAGTCACTGAAGAAATCTATGTTTCCAATCATATGGAATGAGGCTCCACTATCCAGATACCACACACTACCCATCACCGATTTCACCATGCAAGCGATGAGGGTGAAATCCATCTCGAATTGTGAAGCAAGAAATTCACCTATAGCTCCTCTTGAGGGATTCCTATCAGCCTTCTTGTGAAGAAACTTGGTGGAATAATGTCCTAGCTCATGACAGTAAAAACATGTGATCTTGAACATGTCCTTCTTGCTACCCTGACTAGAATTTGATTTGGAATGGGATGACATCCCTTTCCCTTTCTTAGCCTTTCTAGCTAAGGAAAAATACTCCTCATCATCATTCTTGGATTAGGATCCATCTCTGGTGTTCTATCAAATCTCTTTTTGCACCATGTCAGACCACAAATGCTCCCACTCTGGTAGTTTATGCCTCTGATTTACTGAGCCTTGGTAGTTGCGCCAGCTCTAGGGAAGGCCTAGAAGTGCCAGGCTCACTAGATTGTCTTCAAAATATGTAACACTAATACTTCCAAGCTCACCCTGATATTCGGTGAATTTGGTCAAATATTTTAATATTTTGGTATTATGTAACCCTTCTCCATCTTGATTTTTCTGAGTTTGTCCTTAAGGGCCACCCTCTCATGGTCACTATTGTTTTGAAGGAAGTATGTTAAGGACTTCCACATCACATATGGAGTTTCCTTACTGTGGAGGTTTGAGAAAATATGATCTAAAACTACTTCTAAGATAATCCTTCTTGCCTTTGCAACACATTTTCTCCACTTTTCAATATCTTGAGCATTAGTTGACACAGGAATATCTTTGTTTATGAATTCCTTTAGACCATTGTCCTCCAACATTGCCTCCATCATATCCTTCCAAGACATATAGTTTGAACTACCCTCAAGGACATATTGAAGTCTTAATCCGTAGAACAACATCTTGTTGGCTCTGAAGTATGATACCTCAAATTCGATTTCACCTACAAAAAAAAAAAAATCATATTTTCCTCTTCTATAGTGATTTCTACTTGTGTACCATGTAGAAATGCCTTGTTGATCCAAACTGCTAATTTTAATATGTTAAAATAATAGTCTTGAGTCTATTGTATCCGTCAATGAAGCAATTAAATGATCCCAAAATCACGAAGCATACATGAGAAATAATTCAATCAACACATAACACAATGATTTCCTGGGGAAGGACATAGGTAAAAACCCATGTTTTCTATATATTTCATTAGTAGTTAATATGATAATATTAAAATGCTTTTCTTAAGCCCGAGAAATCTCTATATTATCTCTATTCATCTTAGATCTTCCTAGACAAACCTATGCCAATACTTAAGCAATTTCTCGCTTGCCCAAGTCCCTATTTACTTACATTGTTCCTCAAGGAATTAGGACCCTATTAATTAGGAAAATTCCTCAATTAGAATTATGCAATCTTAATAGGCCTTCCTCTAATCACATGCACCACCTGTACAATTTGGATGATCATGCAACTGATAGTACATCGTCTCTGAACTCCAATCTCAACTGGGTATTTCTCAAATCTGACAAGCATGAATTATTTATGAGTGAATCTTCAGTTTACTAGTTGATCTCAACAAGCAGCACTGCAATATACTTTAGGAAGCACCACACTACACTTCAGGTAGCACCACACTGCACTTCACACAACACCACACTCCTAGACCTCCTACTAGTTCCTCCATCAGTTGCAACTAGTTTAACTGAATTTAACTTAGTTAGATTGAATTAATTAATTACAACTCAAAATATACTCAACCAAGGCTCCTATAATGTAGGAGGCATTCTACATGACTGTAGTTTGACCCTCGACTAGAATTAACTGAGCCAACTAGGTCAATTTAATTCAAGGAAAAAAATTAAATTAGGATTTTCTTGTTGCATCTTCAACAAAGTATTCACATGCAGGTTGTGCTGTGAGTGGGAAAGAAATTGCAATACATTCTATATTTATTTGATTAATTCAGGGAGGCTCGAGGGGATTTTCCAAGTTGGGTTCCACTAGAAAATATTGTGCATGTGTGGTTTTCCTTATTGCATGTTTGTGAATATGTTTCTAAATTGTGAATTAATTCCAACAGAGAAACATATTTCAATTGTGTCTCTTTATTTAGATTAAAATTTCTTGATTAGTTGAAATTCTATCACAATATTTCCACATGGTATCAGAGCATGATTCACAATAGAAAATGAATTTTGAATTTGTTCCTCAAGAGGTTCAAATTGTAGCTTCAATCTAGCAAGATCTCTTCAAAGCTGGGATAATGACCTTCAACAAGCTAAGATTAGAGTATGCCTTGGAAGGAAGCTTGAATTTGATTTCAGGAAGGATTGCACGGAATTTCGTTACATAAATGTATTGAAATGTAAATTAATGTATCTAAATATATATACACTATTGTGTATATGAATGTACTTAAGTACATATACATTACTATTATGAACACAAATGTATATTAATGTATATATGTATAGTAATATTTATACATGACAATTAATGTATAAATGTATAGTAATGTTTACACATGACAACGACAATGAAAAGGGACATTATTACACTACAAGAAACACAATAAATTTAAAGTACGGTTTAACATTATTCCCTTGAGTTTATAACATTGTTCCTTGAGCTTTTTATACTAAAAACCCAATGGATTACAATACGAAGCGAAATACAAACCAAAGAGGTTGGTGAATGTCTAGCATTAAAAACCTAAGGGACAATGGGTTAATAGCATTATAAACCAAGCGAATCATAATAAACACAAGTGAATAATAATTGACCCCTAGTTAATTTTTAAGCCTGTTAATTTGATGAGAGAGATAAAAGGATTATCTTTATTTATTTTTGTGTGTACATCATAGAGATATATCTATTAGATATATATTTATAACTCCATATTTTACATATAAGAAATTCCAAACTGGAGTAAAGAAAATAATAAAATTTAGGCACAAGAAGAACTCCAACATAAACACATATTGCATGTTATTTATAGACTCTCAGATAAACACAAGCTCTACACTCACTACTCCAACTATGGGTCTTTGGACATACTAGAAAAATTTTGTCTTTGCCTTTACTCACATCATCCAATAGCACAACATGCACCCTAAAGTTGAAACTCACATGTTCACAAGGGCCATCTGTATGTTATATAAATTAATTATTATGATGAAGTAATTAGACTGAAGGGTCTTTTAGTTATTCAATAAAAATAATAAAAGTGACCTAACAATTTCTTGTTTAATTTTGAGAGTTTTCATGTAATTTGTCTAATGTTATTATGCTCATAATAGATCCCAATTTTATTAAATGGATCTATTTAGCAATTGGAAATGGAAATATCAAATGGAAAATTACCATGGCTTCTATGCCTTATAGAAATATATAATAGAATCTAAGAATGACTATGTTTTGGCCTTTCAAATCTTGGGATGTATGTTAGAGAGATTGGTCCTTACTCATTAAATAATAATGAAAAGTCCTTCAAAATTGATACCTTATATATTATTATTTCTTCAAACATTATGTAGCAACCCCAAGTTAAAAGTTCATATAATAGAAGTTCATAAAGGTAAAATAAGACCATGTGCAAGGGACACTTATTAGAAATTGAATGTTGGGAAAAATATCCTAGTGGGTATCACTTGTTGTGTTTTATGGCTAAGGGGGAATTGGAAAGGACAATGTTTAAGGCTTTGAAAAGGAAAGAAGGTATTTTTGGCACATTATTTATGAAAATAAGCAGAATTAGGAGAAAAAGATGGTTGAAGGTCAAAGGTTGCATGCAGGGAGGAAAATGTAGGAGAATAAGGGAAAATAAGGGAAATTGAAGAAAATAGAGGAATTAATGATAAAAAGGATTATGAGGATAATTTCACAACCTTTTTTCATTTAATTGTTAGAGTTTGTATCAAATAGGAGGAAGCACCAAGAGAAAAAAAAAGTACGAAAGGAAGGAAGGAAAAGGAAAAGCAAGGAAAGGAAATGAAAGCAAAGAAGGAAAAGGAAAGCAAAGGAAGGCAAGGATCAATTAGCTTCAGTGAGAATACTTGCAGGTAATAGGTTGCATACATGATTTCCTAGATGGTTTCGATGTGCATGGTATAGGCATGTTGGTATTTGGTTCTTTTGTTTTCATCAGAATGGATTTCGATAGGATTTGATATTTGATTTTAGCCTAGCCTTGCCATTTCCAGGTAGACATGTTGTGACGAGATTATTCTCGGTTTTGAGCTTTAGATTGTTATATGGTTTTGGAATCTTGCGTGAGTTGGTCTCATGAAAAATCCCAAAGGTCTAGGAATCCCCTCACTAGTCATGGCGAGACACATGGTAAATCCTGATGGTTAGGACAGGAAAATTCCTCAAGAATGGTGAAGAAATTTTTGAGGCAATCAAGCTGGGTTCGATATCGTGATCTTGGCCCTCGTTTAGGTGTCATCATAATATCGAGAGGGTGGAGTTGGTTTAACATTTGGATTCCCTTAGTTGTCCTTGGATTGGTTTATTTAACGAGATCCCATATTCATGATTGGAAAATGGCATGGGGGTGATTGGATGAAGTGAGATTTGGCTCACCCAATCTATGGTCAGGTGGAATGTGGAAGTCCTAAACCCAGCTGGTATTTACCTATGTTTAATAAATATAAGATTCTCTTGGTTTTGGTAATTAAATGTAATGGATATTATATGGATTTAATGATTGTTCTCTCATCTTTATTTATTTGGATGTATGATGGTTATAAGCATTGTTATATGACATTTCTCAGTCATGGCTCTGTTCATGTTTTTACTTGTAACTCAATAAATAATGAATGCAAAAGCTAATTGCTGATATGACATCTAAAGTGAGAAGGTAGATACCCTTCTTGTTAAATCTCACTTAATTTTTTAGTCCCTTATATTCAAACTTACATTCATGACCTGTAGGTTGCATGTCTACCAAGTGTTTGACAAAATGTCAGTCTTGGTTGGGGATGGTAAGGTCAAGTCCCAATACCTGATTTTGTTTGTAAGCATGGTTTTCATGTCTTCTATGAGTTTTGGAAGTTTCATGGATTCATGGGGAGAGGCTTAGCCCTAGCCCTTGAAAGTAGCCTTAATTAATACACTCATTGGAACAACAATGGAAGGAAAAATCCATAGTCGCACTGACGTAGGCCTATGGGAGTGACTGGGAACCCATACTCACATGGAGGCCTTGGAAAGGGAACAACTAGGGTTCAAGGCCAGGAAAAAGATGAGTTGTCTCAAGGGTTAGATACCTGGATGGGTTGGGTTAGTCCTTGAGTTTGAGGTCCCGTGGCACCTGAGGGAAGTCAATAAGGTTTTCATTTGTTAACTTCATCTCCTTAAGGTCACATAGGAGGTTGAGTCATATCATAATGACCCTTATCTCAGGTTGACCCTCGGAAATAGGCAAGCCATTGAAAGTGGGTAAGTGTGCGAGGAGGTGGTTATAGGGAGGTACCAGAGTGGGTTTCATTCTCTTTGGGTCAGATTCGATACCACAGTGTGGTATCAGAGCATGTTTCAATACATGGATTTGATGGGTTGGATGCATGTTGTTATGCATGCATTTTCATGGTTAAGATTGTTGTCCATGAGGTCATTTCATGTAGATTATATAATAATGATGACATTGGTATGTTATGAGGATGACATTATTCCATGTTAGAGTAGGAGATGTAGGTTATCAGAGCAAGGTTGCAACACTATAATTTGAGGTAATAATAGATCGCCATATAGGTATTGTATGTTTGGCATGCAAGTATGTTGGTTAATGATTGTTATAAGAATTAGGGTTCTGTACATGTCCTTCAATATGTGGCTTTTGCAGTTACATGTATGATAGATGTTAGTTTATCAGTGTGATCATGTGTACCTATGTTGGTTAGTCATGAAGGATAGTAACTTGTTGTTATATGCATTGTGATTGTATGCATGATGGTTATGGTGATTGTACTTAGGATGTTGATTTTATATGTATCATGTTAAATTAGATTGGCCTATGTAAATGGTTTGGGTTATGACATTTAGGTATGAGTTGATATGCTTGTGATATTGTTTCATAATAATCTAGATTGATTATGCATATGTGATTTTTATGCATGATTGACAAATGTTTATGAGTTTATGATGTGAACATGTTAGCTAGTTACTCTTATGGGTATCATGACCTTAATTATGTTTGGGTTGATATGTTGTGGAGTTATATCGTGCAAATATAGATTGATTGTGCAGACAAGATAACCCCCCCAAGATAAATTGAGTTATGAGTTTGATTATGACATTTATTTGGTGTTTGAGTGTTTGATTATGTCTCCTATTTGGTATGAGTTTGCTTATGTCATCAACCTGGTGCTTGAATGGTTGATTATGTTGTCTAATTGGTATTTGAGTGTTTGGTGTCTATTATGTCATCTATTTTTTGTTTGAATGTTTGACTAGTTGCATGATATGAGTTTGTATCTATAATATGCATGAAGGAATGATCTTGTTTGAGATGGTTGCACTAACACATATGTGTTGAGAACATGTGATATGTAATTTAGTGTAAGTAGGTGATAGTTGTAGCATTATGTATTACGACTAATTTTGGATTATGACATGGTTGCTACACTTGGTAAAGGCTGATTTCAAATTAATAAATATGATGCCTTGAACTTTGGAACATGTGATTGCCATCAATTATAAGGCACCATGCTTGGCACAACAAGGTAAGATAACAAGTATATTATTATATTTATTTATACAGTGATAGTTATGTGTTTTTGGTAGTATGATACAGGTAATTTCATGGCAAAGAGACTACCATGAAATATTGAAGAAGGCTCAGGTTGAGCTTTCCTTTAGAAGTATTGGAAACCCATGGGTATTGAGTGGTGGTGTTTGTTTCTAGTCTTGTGCTTTTGGTCTTTTGTGATTAGTTATGCTTCATTACAATTTTTTTTATGTCTAGTGTATGGCCATCCCGCTTTGTTTGTGGTGTTGTATTTCTATTGGTTTTTAGGGGTTTATTTGAGGGTCTCAGGAATTGGTTGGGGAAAGAGGGAAGTTGATGGAGCTCAGGGAGAGATGTGTGGTATCCGAGAGGTAATATAAGACCAAGATGAAGCTTGGTGCATGTATAAGGTTAGTTGAAGGCAAGAATATGACAACTAGTCAAATTGGAGGGATCCATTAGGGTAAATGGATAGTAGTAGGA
The DNA here is from genome assembly GCA_000404065.3 of Pinus taeda. Classification (NCBI taxonomy): domain Eukaryota; kingdom Viridiplantae; phylum Streptophyta; class Pinopsida; order Pinales; family Pinaceae; genus Pinus; species Pinus taeda. The sequence continues at coordinate 20,050 of APFE030157431.1, forward strand.
GAGTCATGAGAAAGGTAATAGGAAAAGTAGGGTAAATGAATTTGAGGCATCATATGCCTTGGCTATGTTGGGAATTGTTGTTATCAATGTTGTGCTTGTTGTGAAAATATAAAGGGAGTTCTCCTAACCTTTACCTTATGATTCATGGTAATAATGTTGTGATCATGGCTATGTTGATTTCTATATATGTATACATGTATTTATGTATGTCGTTGTCTAACAGGCTCGTTAAAGATTATGATCATTTTATGTTAATGATTATATCTGTGCATGTATATATACGTATGTATGTCATTGTCTAGCAGGATCGTTGAGGATCGAGACTGTTTTATGCTAATGTTTATATGAATATATATGTATGTATGTCGTTTTCTATAGGATCATTGGGGATCATTCATGTGGAGGAATTATTGCTTATGTAGGTGAATGGTATGAATATGTTCCTAGTTTATGAGAAATAAAATGGGAAGGGTAACCCTGGCAGATTATGAGGTCAGTATCATGTGGATATGAATTGATATTATCTGATTATACTATGTCTATGTTTATGTTATGGAAAGGTAATGCTAAGGGATACATCATCGGAATAAAAGAAGTATGATCCCTCACATGATGGGACAAGAATGGATAAGACACTAGAAGCAAGGTTGCTTGCCAAAGACAATGTGGTCTTCGGATGTGCAGTATCGGTGTTGTGTACATGTAACATATGCAGTATTGTGTACATATGATGTTGTGTGCATGTTTCATATATGGTGTTGTCTGCATGTTTCATATATAGTGTTGTGTGCATGATTTCATATGCGATGTTGGGTACCGATGGTGCAATGTATATGTCGTATATGCAATGTTACATATACATGGTGCTATGCAGATGTTGTGGATGTAGCCTTATGTACATTCGGTGTAGAGTACATATTGTATATGTGGTGCTATGTAGATATGGTGCAGTGTACATGTTGTACATGTGTTGTTGTATACATATGATTGTACATGTGGTGTTGTGTGCATGTGGTGCTATGTACATGTGGTACATGTAGTGTTGCATGCATTTGGTGTTGTGTATATCTTGTGCAGATGGTGTTGTGTACATGTGGTGTTATTTAAACATCATATAACTAGTGTTGTGTACACATGAAATTGTGCACATGTTGTGTATGTGGTGTGGTGTACATGTGTTATTGTGCACACATTGTGTAGGCAGTGCTATGTCTGTGTGGTCCTTTGTACACATTGTGTAGGTGGAACTGTGTACAGGTGGTACTATGTACATGTTGTACATGTGGTATTATTGTACATGAGGTACAGTGTACTTGTTTAACATGTTGTGTTGTGTATGTTTGGTATCGATTATAGGTACTGCGAAGTAATTGTATAGTAAAATGCGTATTCATGCTATTCTATAGTGTGTATCCATATGTGTTGTGCTGTACACAGGGTGCAAGTGCATGTGTTGTGTTGTACACTTTGTATGTGTATGTGTTGTATAGTGTGATGTGATAGGCATGTATGGGAATGTAGAGGCCCTTTTGTTTCTATTGACGGTTGGGGAAGTTTAGTATCTAGATGCCCTTCTTCTTGATATAGAGGGTTGAGACAGTTTAGTCTTTAGAATCCCTTGTTGTTGCTATTGAGGATTGGGATGATTCAGTCTCGAGATACCCTTGTTGCTATTTAAGGTTGGGGTATTTTTGTCTTGGGATACCCTTGTTGTTGATATTGAGGGAGGAGGTAGTTTAGTCTCTAGATTCCCTTATTTCTTTAAGAGAAGGCACTGAGTTCTTATCGGGTTTGAAAACTAATTAATTGTGTGTACAAAAAGGATAAAGAATAAAGGCAAAAGAAAAGAACCATTTGAAAGATATGTATGAATATTTTATTTCAGTTTTAGTTATATATTTGATATATGATTATTATTTACGATGGTTTCGGGTTGAGCTAACCAAATGTTATATGTTTATACATGATGATTTAATCAAAGAGCTAGTTTGACTTGTTGTGAGAGCAAGAAAGCATAAATTTGAGTGTACATTATTAACTGGCCACCAATGAGGTATGATGTGAATTTATTTCAAATATAATGGAAGTTATGTTCTTATTACATGAAAGCATGGAAAAATTCTTGGTTAGGGTGCTTGAAACTTATTACAAGGATTAACAGCAGGGGCAAAAGAAATTAGAACATGCAGTAGTATGTTGGTAAAGTACTTCAGGAGCAAGACTATTATGGGACATTGGTAACCAATAGTGTCCATCGATTTCCATCAGCATGCTATGATCGGAATGATGTTTTTGAGGCACGTATATTCTTTGGTTGTTGAACCTTTCAATGTGAGGAAGCCTTGCAAAGGGATGGATCCCCTGAGATAGCGGATGTTGGGGAACTTGGAAGGTGAGTGACTATATAGAAAGGGATGCCTAGATTTCCCAAGGAACTGTGTAGTAGAGAAGGGATGGCCGACGAATGGATTTTCTTGGGCATTATTGTTTCCAGATGGAATCAAATGCAAATTGGGATTGTGCTATGGAACAATGTGTCAATAACTAGTCACTAAGAGGACAAGTGGCGTAGGATTGTGGCACTAGACATTGGATGTAAGTTTGAATTTGGCAGTGGATTCTTGACTTCTTAGGAAGGAGGTGAATCCTAGTACTATTTTGAGGGAGGAGGTATGATCCTGTGGACTCCCTTTTTGTGGATGCAAGCATCATATCATTTTATTTGCTGGTTGAGAAAATGTTCATATTTGTATATGTGTATTTTATTATAAGTATTGTATTGAACCATATTTATAAAGCTCCATATATGGTATGGTTATTCTTTTGGTTGAATCAAATGTGCATAAGTATATGTTTTTGTTATTGTAAATATCATAATGAGTTGTGTTATAAAGCTTTAGTACATGGTATGATTTTCATGTATTTAATAGCTTGTTCATTATAAATACTGCAATGAGTAGGGTTATAAATATCCATAGGCAGTATGTTTTTTCCTTTCAGTGGTTTAACACCGAGGATGGTGTTCCCCTCAGGGGGAGGGGTCTGTAACACCCTGAGGTTAAAATTTCATGTATAAAAGTTAATAAAGGTAAAATAAGACCATGGGAAAGGGACAACTATTCTAGGCTAAATGTTGGGAAAATATCCTTGTAGGAATCACTTGTTGTGTTTTATGGCTAAGGGGAAATTGGAAAAGGAATTCGCTAAGGCATCGGAAAGGAAAAAAGGTATTTTTGGCACGTTATTTATGAAAATAAAGGAAATTAGGAGAAAAGGAAGGTGAAAGGTCACAAGTTTCATATGAGGAGGAAAATGAAGGAAAATAAGGGAAAATTGAAGAAAATAGAGGCATCAATGATAAAAAGGATTTTGAGGATAAGTTCATAGTCTTTTGTCTATTTAGTGTTAGACTTTGTCTTAAAGAGGATAAAGCACCAAGAGGAGAAATAAAGTAAGAAATCAAGGAAAGGAAAGGAAACAAAAGCAAATAAGGACAAGGAAACCAAAGGAGGGCAAGGATAAAGTAGCTTCAACAAAAATACTTGTTGGTAACAGGTTGCATGCATGATTTCATAGTTGGTTTGGACATGCATGGTATATGCACATTGGTATTTGGTTCAGTTGTTTTCATTGTCATGGATTTATCCAGCATTGGACACAGAGTTTTAGCTTAGCCTTGCCATTTCCGAATAGTCAGGGTGTGATGGGGTTGTTCTCGGTTTTGAGCTTGGGATTGTTAAATGGTTTGGAATATGGGGTGAGGTGGTCTCCGAAATATTCTCAAAGCCCAAGAAATCCCTTGACCAATAATGGTGGGATACACGTTAAATCCTGAGGGTGGAGATAGGAAAATTCCTTAAGGATGGTGAACAAATCATGAGGCATCGAAGCTCAGTTTGGTTTTGTGATATCAACACCAGTTTAGGTGTGATCATCGTATGGAGAGGGTGGAGGTGGTTTAACCTATGGATTCCCTTAGTTGTATTTTGATTGGTTTATCCCATGAGATCCTACATTCATGCTTGGAATATGGCACGGGGTTGATTCACTAAACAAATATTTGGCTTAGCCAAGCTATGGTCCGGTGGAACGTGGAAGTCCTGAACCCAATCCGTATTTGCCTATGTTTAATAAAAGCTAAGACTCACTTGCATTTGGTAAGGAAATGCACGGGTTATTATATGGCTTTGATGGTTGTTCTCTTATCGTTATTTATCTGGTTGTATGCTACTTATAAGAATAGTTATATGAGAGTTATCAGTCATGGCTCTATCATGAATGAAAGACCTAATTGTTGATATGGAAATTAATGTGAGAAGGTAGAGACCCGTCATGTTAAACCTCAGTTAAGTTTCAATACCTTATGTTCAGACTTACATTCATGACTTGTAGGTTTCATATCTACCAAGTGTTTGAAAACATGTCCGTCCTGATTAGGGATGGTCAGGTAAAGACCTAGTACCAATTTTGGTTTGTGAGAATGGTCTTCATGTCTTTTATTAGTTCTAGAAGTTTCATGGATTTCAAGGCAGAGGCTTACCCCCAACCTTGGAAAGTAACCATAATTCTTGTAGTCGTTGACACAAAACTAGTAGAAATATGTCACAGTTGCATTGATGCAGGTTTATGGGAGTGACTGGGAACCCATTGTCACATGGAGGCCTTGGAAAGAGAGCGAATGGGGCTCAAGATTAGGAAAAAAGTGAGTTGTCTTAGGGGTTGGACACTTGTAGAGTCTGGGTTACTCATGGAGGTCCTATGGCACTGGATGGAAGTTAGTAAGGTATTTAGTTTTCTACCCCATATCTTTAAGGTCACATAGGAGGTTGAGTCATATCTTAGTGACCGTCATCTCATGTTTACCATTGGAAAGTCAGTGAAAGTGGGTAAATATGCGAGGAGGCGTTAGACATTAAAATCCTCCCAAATCCATACTTAAAAGTAAAAATGAATTCAATTTTGTTTTATTATTTATAAGGTTATTTTCAGTAAACTTATCATGTTGAAAGTTTAGATCGACTGCTCCTTTTGAAAGTACATTGGAGCTAATGGGTTTGAATAGGTGAATCTAAAACTTGTGCAAAATAATTTAACATGATTTGCAAAATCTTTAATTTATATAAACAATGGCTATATATAATTTTCCTATACCATTCGCTAGTTCTCTAATAGAACATGATTGAATATTATTTTTATTTAATGTGTATATCAATGATTGTAGTTGGTTTCATTTTATTATAAGGTTAACCTAGAATGGATAAGATAAAACAAAAAAAATAATGTCATGTGAAGGTAGTTTGAAAAAAAAACCCATAATAAAAAAATTAACTGATGGTAAAAGTATACACTAATTTCAAAAAAAAGAAAATATTGTTATTTTAAGAATTGGATTAATTAAAATTTATTATAATTATCCAAACATTGAAAGATAATAATTTGAAAATAACAAATAAGGTTGTTATACAAATTTAAATTAAATTTTAGAATACAATTTGAAATTATTAAAATTGATTTACACATTTGTTTTATTGATAAGATTTCAACTAAAAATTAAAATAAGATTAAGGTCTACAAAGACTAAAAAACATATACATTATGATACTAAATTTTTTCTTTTTTTTTTTCTTTTCTTAGATTATGATTTTAAAATTAAGTTACCATTTCTAAAAATAAGAAAATAACATTTTTTTTGAAAATTACAAATAAATTAGTAAGTAATAAATTTATAATATAATGTCAATTTGAGCTATCTCCATTGTAAAATGCTTGTTGTTTTTCATCAAGGGTCAATTCCAGAGTTAGATAGATCTATGTTGGTTTTAAGGCATTCCCTTGACGATAATTATTTTAAAATATTTATTTGACAAGTTCAATTACGTGTGAGTGACATCGTGATGATAAGTATTATTATAATGACTACATACCTACTAGCACAACCACATGCGTATATCAACCACATTTATAAATACCCATCAATATATAATATTTTATATGGACTTCATTATATATAATGTATATCAATGTACTTAACTATATATAAACTATAGTAATGTTTACACATGACAATTAATGTATGGATGTATAGTAATGTTTACGCATGACAATAATAATGACAAGGGGAATTATTGCACTACAAAATACACAATAAACTTAAAGTAGGTTTTAACGTTATTCCCTTGAGTTTATAACATTGTTCCTTAGGGTTTTTATACTAGAAAGCCAATAGATTATAATATGAAGTGAAATAAAAACCAATAAGGTTTTTGAATGTGTAGCATTAAAAACCTAAGGGACAAGGGGCTAATAGCATTATATACCCATGAAAAGAATAATAAAACCAAGTCAATAATAATTGAGCCCTAGTTAATTTTTAAACCTATTAATTTGATGAGTGATATAAAAATGTTTTTTGTATTTATTTGTGTGTGTACATGATAGAGAGATATCTATTACAAACTGGAGAAGAGAAAATAAAAAAATAAGGCACAAGAATAAACTCCAATACAAACACATATTGCATGGTAGTTATAGACTCTAAGATAAAAGCAAGCTCTACACTCACTACTCCAACTATGGATCTTTGGACATACTAGAAAAAGTTTGTCTTTGTCTTGACTCACATCATGCAATATCACAACATGCACCCTAATGTTGAAACTCACATGCTCATAGGATCCATATGGATGTTATATAAAATAATTATTGTGATAGAGTAATTATATTGAAGGGTCTTTTAGTTGTTCAATAAAAGTGTCCTAACAATTTATTGTTTGATTTTGTTAGTTTTCATGTAATTTTTTTAATGTTACTATGCTTAAGATAGATCCATTTTTTAATTAAATGGATCTATTTAGCAAATGGAAATGGAAATATCAAATGGACAATTACCATGGATCCTATGCATTCTTTAAATATATAATTGAATCTAAGCATGACTAAATTTTGACCTTTCAAGTCTCGGGATGCATACTAGAGAGATTGGTCCTTACTTGTTAAATAATAATAATAAGTTCTTCAAAATTGATACCTTATATATTATTACTTCTTCAAACATTATGTAGCAACCTCGGGTTTAAATTTCATGTAATAAAAGTTAATAAAGGTAAAATACGACCACAGGCAAGGGACACTTATTACAAGCTTAATGTTGGGCAAAATAACGTAGTGGGAATCACTACTTGTGTTTTATGGCTAGGGGAAATTGGAAAAGACATTGTCTAAGCATTTAAAAGGAAAAAAGGTATGTTTGGCACATTATTTATGAAAATAATGGAAATTAGGAGAAAAGGAAGGCGAATGGTCACATGTTTCATATGGGGAAGAAAATGAAGGAAAATAAGTGAAAGATGAATAAAATAGAGGCATCACTAATAAAAATGATTTTGAGGATCATTTCAAAACCTTTTTTTAGTTTAGTGTTAGAGTTTGTATCAAAGGGGAGAAATAAAGTAAGCAAGCAAGGAAAGGAAAGGAGAGAAACAAAAATAACGACAAGGAAAGAAAAGGAAGGCAAGGATAAAGTAGCTTCAACAAGAATACTTGCTGGTAATAGGTTTCATGCATGCTTTCCTAGTTGGTTTCGATGTGCATGGTATATGCATGTTGGTATTTGGTTCTTTTGTTGTCATTGGCATGACTTTTTCTGGGATTCAATATTGGATTTTAGCCTAGCATTTCCATTTTCGAATAGCCATGGTGTGATGGGATTGTTCTTAGTTTCGAGCTTTGGATTGTCATATGGTTTTCAAATCTGGGGTGAGTTGGTGTGAGGAAAACTCCCAAAGGCCTGGGAATCTCTTGACTCGTAATGGCAGGACACATGGTAAATCCTGATGGTTGAGGTGGAAAACTCATCAAGAATGGTGAAACATTTTTGAGGCATTCAAGCTCGGTTCAGTATCGTTATCTTAGAACGAATTTAGGTGTGATCATGGTGTGGAGTGGGTGGAGGTGGTTTAAACTACGGATTCTCTTGGTTGTCTTTGTATTGTTTTATCCAATGAGATCCCACATTCATATTGGAATATGACACGAGGGTGATTAGTTGAAGGGACATTTGGCTTAGCCAATCTATGGTTGAGTGGAATGCGGAAGTCTGAACTCAGTCAGAATTTTCATATGTTTAATAAAAGTTAAGTTTCTCTTGCTTTTGGTAAGGAAATGTAATGGTTATTATATGGATTTAATGGGTTTCCTCTTATGGTTATTTATCTGGTTGTATGCTGGTTATATGACAATTCTTAGTCATGGCTCTACTCGTGTTTTTACTTGTAAGTGGATAAATAAATAATGGGAGACCTAATTGATGATATGAAAACTAATGTGAGAAGGAAGAGACCCTTCTTGTGAAACCTCAGTTATGTTTTTATTCCCTTATGTTTAGAATTGCATTCATGACCTATAGGTTGCATATGTACTAAATGTTTAACAGAATGTCAGTCCTATTTTGGGCTGGTCAAGTCAAGTCCTGGTACTGTTTTTAGTTTGTAAGCATGGTTTCCATGTATTTTATGAGTTTTGGAAGTTTCGTGGATTCCTCGGCACAGGCTTAGCCCTAGCCCTAGAAAGTATCCTTATTTCTTGAAGTCATTGGTACAAAAATGATAGAAAAAGTCCACAGTCGCATTGATGTAGGCCTATGAGAGGAACTCGGAACCCATAGTCACATGAAGGCCTTGGAAAGGGAGAAACAGAGGCTCAAGGTTAGGGAAAAAGTGAGTTGTCTTAGATATTGGACATCTAGATGGGTTGGGTTACAACTCGAGATCCTGTGGCACCTAAGGGAATTAAGTAAGGTCTTTAGTTGTTGGCTCCATCCCCTTGAGGTCACATATGAGGTTGAGTCATATCATATTGACCCTTCTCTCATGTTTACCCTGAGAAATTCTGTGAAAGTGGGAAAATGTGGGAGGAGGCAGTTACAGGCTAGTGTCATAGTGGGTGGTGCTATCTTTGGGTCATATTTGATACCATAGGGTGGTATCAGAGCATGCTTCAACACTTGGACTGGATGGGTTGGATGCATGTTATTATACATGTATTTTCATGGTGAAGGTTATAGCGCATGAGGTCATTGCATGTGGATTATGTTATAATGGTGCCATTCATATGTTATGAGGCTGAAATTTTGTCAAGATAGAGTACGAGATGCAAATCATGAGAGCAAGGTTGCAGCACTAGACTTTGAGGTAAGAGCATATCGTCATACAGGTATTGTATGTTTGGCATGTAGGTATGTTGATTAATGATGATATACGAATTAGGGTTGTGTACATGTCCTTTAATATGTTGTTGTTGTGGTTACATGTATGATAGATGTTGGTTAATCAGTATGATCATATGTACCTATGTCGGTTAGTCATGAAGGATAGTAACTTGTTGGTATATGCATTTTGTTTGTATGCATGATGGTTATGGTGATTGTAGTTAGGATCTTGATGTTATATGTTTCATGCTAAATTAGATTAGCCTATAAGGATGATTAGGCTCATGACATTCAAGTATGAGTCAATATGCTTGTGATATTGTGTCATAATAATATAGACTAATTGTGCATATGTTATTTTTATGCATGATTGTCAATTGTTTATGATTTTATGATGTGAACATGTTAGCTAGGTACTCTTATGGATAGCATGACCTTAATTATTTTTGAGTTAATATGTTGTGAAGTTATATCATGCTAATCTATATTGATTTTGCAGTCAAGATAGCCACCCCTAAGATACATTGAAGTATGAGTTTGATTATGTCATCTATTTGGTGTTTGATTGTTTGATTATGTTTCCTATTTAGTATGATTTTTCTTATGTCATCTACTTGGTGCTTGAATGGTTGATTATGTTGTCTATTTGGTGTTTGAGTGTTTGGTATCTATTATGTCATCTATTTTTTTTTTTTTATGTTTGATTAGTTCCATTATATGAGCTTGTATCTATAAGATCACATGGAGGAAATATATTGTTTGAGATGGTTGTACTAACACATATGTTTTAGAATAGGTGATATGTACTTGAGTGTCAGTAGGAGATAGTTGTAGCATCATGTATTACAACAAGTTATGGATTATGACATGGTTGTTAGAGTTGGTAAAGGTTGATTTCAAATTAATAGATATGATGTCTTGACCTCTGAAATATGTGGCTGACATGTGTGTTCAACTATAACGCAACATGCTTGTCACAACAAGGTAAGATAACACGCATATTGTTATATTTATTTATACACTGACAGTTATCTGTTTTTGGTAGTATGATATAAGGAATTGCATTGTAAAGAGACTGCCATAAAACATTGGAGAAGTCTCATGTTGACATTTCCTTTTGAAGTATTGGGAAGCAATGGGTATTGCATCATGGTGTTTGTTTCTAGTCTCTTGAGTTTGGTCTTTTGTGATTTTTTGTGCTTGATTGCATTTTTGTTTATGTCTACTGTATGACTATACCACTTTGTTTGTGGTTTCATATTCTTATTGGTTTTCATGGGTTTCTTCTTGGTTTCATTTTTTTCTTTCCATTTATGTTTTAAGGGTCTTGGGGATTAGTTGGGGAAAGAGGGAAGTTTATGGAGCTCAGGGAGAGTTGTGTCGTATCCAACGGGTAATATAGGAACCAATTAAATCCCGATGCATGTATAAGGGTGGCTGAAGGAAAGAGTGTGACAATTGGTTGGATTGGTGGGGTCCATTAAGGTAAATGGACAGTGGAAGGAAATCCATGAGAAAGGTAACAAGAAAATTAAGGTAAATGGATTTGAGGCATAAAATGCCTTGGTTATGTTGGGAACTATTGTTCTCAATGTTGTGCATGTTGTGCACATATAAACAGAGTTCTCTTAACCTTTACACTATGGTACCTGGTAATTATGTTGTCATCATGGTTATGATCATGTATATATATGTGTGTGTATGTGTGTGTGTGTGTGTGTGTGTGTGTGTGTGTGTGTGTGTATGTATGTCATTGTCTGCAGGGTCATCAGGGATCATTCTTGTGGAAGAATGATTACTTACATAGGTGAATGGCATGAAGAGGTTCTTGATTTATTAGAAATCAAATGGTAAGGGTAACCCTGGCAGACTATGAGGTTAGTATCATGTTGATATGAATTGATATTATGTGATTATACTATATCTATGTTTATTTTATGAAAAGGTAATGCTGAGGGATACATCAGCGGAATGAAAGCAGTATGATCCACGACATGTTGGGAAAAGGATGGATAATACATGAGAAGAAAGGTTGCTTGGTAAGGATATTGTGGTCTTAAGGTGTGCAGTACCAGTGTTGTGTACATGTAACATATGCAATATTGTGTACATATGATGTTGTGTACATGTTGCATATATGATGTTGTGTGCATGTTGCGTATATGCTGTTTAGTCCATGTTGCACGTATAATGTTTTGTGCATGATTGTATATATAGTGTTGGGTACCGATGGTGCTAAGTACATGTCGTATATACAGTGCTATATACAAATGGTGCTATTTACATGTTGTGAATGTAGTGTTATGCACATTTGTTGAAATGTACATGTTGTACATGTGGTGCTATGTACATATGGTGTAGTGTATAGGTTTTACATGCAGTGTTCTTTACATATGGTGCAGTGTGTTTGATTGTATATGTGGTGTTGCGTGCATGTGGCGATATGTACATGTGGTACATGTGGTGTTGCCTCCATGTGTTGTTGTGTACATGTTGTGTAGATGGTGTTGTGTACATGTGGTGTTATGTACACATCGTACAACTGATGTTGTGTACACATTGTGCAGGTGGTGGGATATACATGTGGTGTTGTGAACACGTTGTGTAAGTGGTGGTGTGTACGTGTGGTGTTGTGTACACATTGTGTAGGTGGAACTGTGTGCAGGTGGTACTATGTACATGTTGTACATGTGGTATTATTGTACATGTGGTATTGTGTACATGGTGTACATTTTTTGTTGTGTATATAAGGTATCGGTTACAACTACACTACAGTTGTTGTATCACGGCATGTGTATTTGTGGTATTCTTTACTGTGTATGCATAGGTGTTGTGTTCTACACTTTGTATGTGTATGTTTTTTACACTAGGATGGGACAAGCATGTATGGGATTGTTCAGGCCCTTGTGCTTGTATTGAGGGATGAGGCAGTTTAGTCTCTAGATGCCCTTGTTGTTGATATTGAGGGTTGAGATGGTTTAGCCTCTAGATACCCTTGTTGTTGCTATTGAGGGTTGAGATGATTTAGTCTCGTGATACCCTTGTTTCTATTGAGGGTTGGGGTAGTTTAGTCTTGGGATACCCTTGTTGCTGATATTGAGGGAGGAGGCAGTTCAATCTCTAGATTCCTTTATTTCTTAAAGAGAAGGCATTAGGTGCTTGTCAGGTTTGGAAATCGATTGAATGTGTGTACAAAAAGGCTAAAAAATAAAGGTAGAGGTAAAGAACCATTTGAAATATAGGTATCAATATTTTATTTCAGTTTTAATTATGCTTGATCTATGATTATGATTTATGATGGTTGTGGATTGAGCTAACTGGATTTAATATGTTTGTACATGATGATTTGATCAAAGAGTCAATATGACTTGTTATGACAAGAAGTAAACCGAAATTGTGAGTTTACCTTATTAATCAACCAGCAATGAGGTATGTGTTAATTTTTTTCAATTTATTTTAAATATAATGGAAGTTATGTGCTTGGTATAGGAAAGCATAGAAAAATGCCTGTTTGGGTGGTTGAAATTGACTACAAGGATTAGCAACAGTGGAAAAAGGAATTAGAACATGAGGAAGCATGTTGGTAAAGTACTTCAGGAGCAAGACCATTGTGGGGTAGTGGTACCCAATAGTGTCTATTGATTTCCATGAACATGCTATGACCGACATGATGGTTTTGAGGAAGGTATATTCATTGGTTGTTTAACCTTCCAATGTGAGGAATTCTTACCAACAGATGTATCGCCTAGGATAGGGAATGTTGCGTAACTTATAAGGTGAGTGACTGCAATATGGAAGGCGATGACCGAATTTCCCAAGGGATTGTGTAGAAAAGAAAGGAAGGTCGAGGAATGGATTTGTTTTGTCATTAACATTTCTAGATGGAGTCAAATGAACATTGGGAGTGTGCCTTGGAACAATGCGTTGGTAATTGTTCACCGAGTAGACAAGTGGTGCAGGATTGTAGCGCTAGACATTGGATGCAGGTTTGATTTTTGTAGTGGCCTCTTGACTTCCTGGGAAGGAGGTGAATCCTGATACTACTTTGAGGGAGGAGGTGTAATACGTTGGATTCCTTAATTGTGGATGCAATCATTGTATCCTTTTATTTGTTTATTCAGGAATTTTTCGTATGTGTATATGTGTATTTTATGGTAAATATTGTATCGAGCTATATTTATAAATCTCCATAAACATTATGGTTATTTCTAGGCTAAGAAAATGTGCATCATTATATGTGTTTGTTATTATAAATACTGTAATGAGTTGTGTTATAAATATTTAGTAGACGATATGATTGTCATGTATTTAAAAGGTTGCTCATTGTAAATACTACAACGAGTAGGGCTACAAAGCTCCAGAGGTAGTATTATTTTTATTTTGAGTGGTTTTACTCGTTATAGTTGTGGTTTAACACCGATGATGATGTTACCATCCCCAAGTTAAAATCTCATGTAATAGATGTTAATAAAGGAAAAATAAGACCACGGGCAAGGGACACTTATTCCAAGCTGAATGTTGGGAAAAATATCCTAGTAGGCTTTACTTGTTGTGTTTTATGACTAAGGGGGAATTGGAAAATGAAATAGTTAAGGCTTTGAAAAGGAAAAAAGGTATTTTTCGCACATTATTTATGAAAAGAATGGAAATTAGGAGAAAATGAAGGTGAAAGGTCACAGGTTTCACGTGAGGAGGAAAATGAATGAAAATAAGGGAAAATTGAAGAAAAGAGATGCATCAATGATAACACGGATTATGAGGATAAGTTCACAGTTTTTTGTCAGTTTAGTGTTAGAGTTTGTATCAAAGAGGACAAACCACCAAGAGGAGAAATAAAGTAACCAAGCAAGGAAAGGAAAGGAAAAAAAGTAATGGAAAGGAAAGAAAAGAAGGACAAGGAAAGAAAAGGAAGGCAAGTGTAAAGTAGCTTCAATGGAAATACTAGGAGGTAACAAGTTGCATGCATGATTTTCTAGGTCGTTTTGACATGCATGGTATATGCATGTTGGTATTTTGTTTCTTTGTTCTCATTGACATGGATTTTTTCGAGATTTGACACTGGGTTTTAGCCAGCCTGGCCATTTTCGGATAGCCAGAGTCTTATGGGATTGTTCTTGGTTATGATATTTGGATTGCTAGATGGTTTTGGAATCCTTGGTGAGGTGGTCTCATTGAAAATCTCAAAGGCTAGGAAGGCCCTTGACCAGTAATGGCAGGATACACAGTAAATCCTGAGGGTGGACGAAGGGAAATTGCTCAAGGATAATGAATAAATTTTGAGGCATCCATTTTCGGATAGACAGAGTCTTATGGGATTGTTCTTGGTTATGATATTTGGATTGCTAGATGGTTTTGGAGTCCTTGGTGAGGTGGTCTCATTGAAACTCTCAAAGGCTAGGAAGGCCCTTGACCAGTAATGGTAGGATACACAGTAAATCGTGAGGGTGGACGAAGGGAAATTGCTCAAGGATAATGAATAAATTTTGAGGCATCCAAGAATAGTTTGGTTTTGTGATCTTGACATTGGTTTATGTGTGATCATGTTATGGAGAGGGTGGAGGTGTATCAACCTTTGGATTACCTTTGTTGTCTTTGGATTGGTTTATCCCATGATATGCCACATTCATGCTTGGAAGATGGCATGGGGTGATTGGTTGAAGAGAGATTTGGTTCAGCCAATCTATAGTCAGGTGGAACGTGGAAGTCCCAAACACAATCGTTATTTGCCTAAGTTTAATAAAAGCTAAGTTATTATATGTTTAATAAGAGCTAAGTACATTTGATAAGGAAATGTAGTGATTATTATATGGCTTTAATGGTTGTTCTCTTATAGTTAATTATCTGGTTGTATTCTAGTCATAAGCATGGTAATATGATAATTCTTAGTCATGGCTCTATTCATGTTTTTACTTGTAATTGAAAAAATAATGAATGGGAGTCCTAATTGATGATATGACAACTAATGTTAGATGGTAAAGACCCTTCATGTTAAATATCAGTTAAGTTTTTAGTCCCTTATGTTCAGACATGCATTCATGACCTCTAGGTTGCATATCTACCAAGTGTTTAACAAAATTCTAGTCTCAGTTGGGGATGGTCTGGTCAAGTCCTATTACCAGTTTTGGCATATAATCATGGTCTTCATGTCTTTTATAATTTCTAGAAGTTTAATCGATTTATGGGAAGAGGCTTAGCCCCAACCCCAGAAGCAGCCTTAAATATTGTAGTCGATGGCACAACACTAGTAGAAAAAGGCCACAGTCGCACTGATGCAGGCTTATGTGGGAGACTAGGAACCCGTAGTCACATGGAGAACATGCCAATGGAACGACTAGGGCTCAAGGTTAGGGAAAATGTAACTTGTATGAAGGGTTGGACACCTGTAGAGGTTGGATTACTCTTGGAGGTCCCGTGGCACCAAAGGGAAGTTAGTAAGGTATTCAATTGTCGAATCCATCTCCTTAAGGCCACATAAGAAGTTGAGACATATTATAGTGATCCTTAGCTCATGTTTACGCTCAGCAAGCTGGTGAAAGTAGGTAAATATGTGAGGGGTGTTACACATTAAAATAATCCAAATCCCTATTTAAAAGTAAAAATGAGTTGAAATTTGTTTTATTATTTATAAGTTCGTTTTTCAATAAACTTATCAAGTTGAATGTTGAGATAAATTTCTCCTTTTTAAAGTACATTGGAGGTAATGGGTTTGAACACACGAGTCTAAAACTTGTGCAGAATAATTTAACATGATTTGCAAAATATTTAAATTATATAAACATTGGCTATATATAATTTTCCTATATGATTCGCTAGTTCTCTAGAAGAACATGATTCAATATGCTTTTTATTTAATGTGTATATCCATGATTTTACTTGGTTTCATTTTATTTTATGGTTAACCTCGAATTGATAACATAAAACAGAAAACTTATATGAACAAAAAAATAACATCATGTGAAGGTAGTTTGAAAAAAAAACCGTCATAACAAATTTACTTGAGAGGTAAGAGTATACACTAATTTCAACAAATAAAAAAAAATGTTGCTATTTTAAGAGTTGGATTAATTAAAATTTATTCAAATTATTCAAATATTATTTTTACTATTCTATTAAAGTTAAAACATTTAATTAATATTTATCGAAATTAATATGATGACTTAAAAATAATAATTTAAATATAACAAATAAGGTTATTTTCAAAATTTAAATTAATTTTAGAATACAAATTGAAATTATTAAAATTGATTTACATATTTGATTTTTTTAATAAGATTTCAACTAAAAATTAAAATAAGATTAAGGTCTCCAAAGTCTAAAAAACATATACTTTAGATACTATTTTTTGTTTCTTTCCTTTATTAGATTATGATTTTAAAATTAAATTAGCATTCAAAAAAACTTTATGAAAATTACAAATAAAGTTGTAAATACTAAATTTATAATATAAATGTCAATTGGAGTTATCTCCTATGTAAAATAGTTGCTTAGTTAGATAGATCTATGTTGGTTTTAAGACATTCCCTTCATTGTAATTATTCTAAAATATTTATTTGACAAGTTCAATTACATGCAAGTGACAACATGATGAGAAATATTATTATATCGACTACATAACTATTAGCACAACCACACTAATAAGTGTGGTTGATAGGCATATATTAACGACATTTATAAATACACATAAATATAGAACATTTTATATGACCTTCACTATATAAAATCTATTGAAATGTATTGAAATGTACATTAACGTACTTAACTATATATACACTATTATGTATATTAATGTACAATAGTAATATACATTACTATTATGCACAATAATGAATATTAAGCTATAGATGTATTGTACTATTTACACATGACAAGAACTTATACATTTATATGAACTTCACTATGTAGAATGTATATAAATGTATTGAAATGTAAATTAATGTAGTTAAATATACATAGACTATTGTGTATATTAATATAATTAAGTACAGACTCATTATTATTATGCACACAAATGTATATCAATGCATAGATGTATAGTAATGTTTTCACATGACAATGACAATGATAAGGGATATTATTGCACTACAAAAAACATAATAAATTTAAACTAGGGTTTAACATTAATCTGTTGAGTTTATGACATTGGTCCTTGGGGTTTTTATACTAGAAACCCAACATATTATAATACGAAGATAAATACAAACCAGGGAAAATTTTAGGGGCTAATATTCGCCATGGGCTAATTTTCTATGCTTTTTCTAAAAATAAGATTCGCTAATTTCCATTTTTTTGTAAAATTAATTCGCCCAAATTTTATAGAATGAAATTATTTTATCCTAAAAATCGCCAAAACATTATATATAAACTATATAAAAACATTATAAATTTGAATATTTTTACAAAAGTATCTCCAAACATTTTATAGATTTCATATTATGGACTAGTGGGATTTGCCAAGGTTTCTAAACATTATGATAAATTTCCATCCCTAAATTTTTCCTTGATACAAACCAATGGGGTTTGTGAATTTCTAGGATTAAAAACCTAAAGTACAAGGGGTTAATAACATTATAAACGCGATAAAATGATAATAAACCAAGGTGGATAATAATTAATCCCTAGTTAATTTTTAAACCTGTTAATTTCATGAGTGAGATACAAATTTTATCTATATTTATTTGTGTGTGTAGATGATAGAGATATATCTATTGCATATATCATTATAACTCTATATTTTAGATATAAGAAATTCCAATCTACAGTAGAAAAAATAAAATAAAAAGTAGGCACAAAATAAATTCCAAGATAAACACATATTGCATGGTAGTTATAGACTCTAAGATAATCACGAGATGCATGTGAACCCTCTACCCACTTGGCTAGAAATTCCCCCCTACTAGAGGTATTTGCATGATTGGATGCCTCCACTCAGTCTCCTCTCAGCTTCTCCAATTGTAGTTGCTCCATAATTGTCTAAGACAACTTCGGGGACTCCTTCTGTACTTGAGTGGATCTCTCAACTCAATCTCCTCTCATATTCTCTACTTGTGGATGCACCACAACTTCCTAAAGCTAATTTTGAGGCTTCTCCAAGGGCTGCATGTTGAGAGGTAATTTACTCTCCGTGACAACCACCAAATCTCTAAAATTTTCCTTTCTCCATAAGGCTTTTCATTCATCTTGAACCTCGAGAGCATATAGGTTCTTGACTCATGCACTAATCTATTTCACCTATCCTGTGGTGATGTGTCTAAGGAAAACCTTTCCCTTTAAAAAGACCACATCATAGTCAAGGTCTTGCAATACCGCGACTAAAACAAGATTCTTCTTTAGTCATGGAACGTACATCACATCTATGATCCTGAGAGGAAAGTCAAAATCCCTTTGAAAGGTAATTGTACCAATCTCGGTAGCTCTATACCTCTTGTCATCTCCAAACTCTATGCTCTGCTTGACATCATTCTCCTCAAATTCACTAAATAGGTTTGTATTCCCTGTCATATGAAATGAGGCATTGCTGTCAACATACCACATGCCTCCCATGGTAGTGTCAACCATGCATGCAATGACAGTGAAGTCATGTTTGAATTGTGAAGCTAGAGCCTCACCTGCTGCTGCTACTGTCGTCTCCTTCTTGCTTGCTTTCTTCTGCAGAAATTTTTTGGCATCGTGCCCATGTTCGTGACAATGAAGACAATTGAATTTCTTCAAGTCCATATTCTTTCCACCTTACTCACCTTGGGACTTATTTCCCTTGACCCACTTTTCCTTACTTGCTAAGCCACAATCCTCTTCCACTTCCTTGGAAGAGGTCCCATCTCTGGTGTTCCTCTTGATCACCTCCTGCATCAAATTCGATCGCAGTTGTTTCCAATCTGATAGCCTTTAGTGAACATTAACGGAGTCCTTGTAACTATTCCAACTCTTTGGGAGTTCAAGAAGAACAAGGCTCACCATATCTTCCTGTGTCCTCACGTCATGGAATTTTCTAGAAAAAGAACCGATTTTCAATCAGTGATATCTCCCTCATCCAAACTCCAATTTGACTGATATTTTTTTTTTGAATTTGGGTACTTGTACGTAAAGAATCTAAATATGATATTCATTTAGGAAAATTTTGCACAAATTTTTCAGGTATTCTCTCCAAACTCACGGCCCAAAACTCAAAAATTCGAAATCTCCTCTAGTATATTGTTCTCAGCTTTAATACCATGTAGAAAATCTTGTAGATTCACAAGATCATGTAATCTAATAAAACAAGAGATAAGGATATAGTTCTACTCTTTACAATGGAAGCACATAAATATTGAGCAAAACAATAATCGATAAGAGGAAGAGAAATTAATGGCACATAACACAATAAATATCTGAGGAAATCCACAACTCAAAACTCCACTATCTATGTTGCATTAATTAGAAATCGAAGATGATAATACAATTTTTTTTCTCTCAAGAACAATCACATCATTCTATAAAATCAATATCCAACTCACAAGAAAACTATTGGCCAACCCTTAGCCAATCATCCAGCCCTCCAACTCCATATTTCCTTGCGCCCTTGGTCAAAGCATTTGGATGAATACAATATGCTATGCTAAACCTTGAACTTAACCTACAAAAGTATTTCCTATCCTCCACCTGATGACTTCCTCTGGCCAATACTTAGCCAAATTCCCAAGCCTCCAAGCTTCTAAATATTTACACAATTCTTGATAGAATTAGCTTGTATTTAAAGGGAAATTCCTCATCCATAACTATGCAATCCCTTCTAGGTTAAGTTCCTGATTGCATGCTCCATCTATACAACTCAGAAAATTACACAACAAATAGTACACTATCCTTGCACACTAGTCTCAACTGAGTCTTTCTCCGAATCGACATGCAAGAATTTCTGATGAGGGAATATTTAGCTAACTGGAGTAGCACTAGTTGAGTGCACTAATGCATCAACTAAGTGTTAACTCACTATTTGTTCCTCAAATAATTTGCAACTAATTTATCTGGACTTAACCCAATAAACTGAATTAACTATAATATAGGGAGAACATATACATGACTTCAGAAAGACTTCCGACTAAAAATTTTTAAGTTAACTAAATCAACTCACTCTAGTTAACCTTGCACTCTAGTCTCAACTGGATCTTTCTCAAAATCGACAAGCATGAGTTTCTGATGAGGGAATATTC
The DNA here is from genome assembly GCA_000404065.3 of Pinus taeda. Taxonomy (NCBI): domain Eukaryota; kingdom Viridiplantae; phylum Streptophyta; class Pinopsida; order Pinales; family Pinaceae; genus Pinus; species Pinus taeda. The sequence continues at coordinate 40,438 of APFE030157431.1, forward strand.
AGTGAACTGGAGTAACACTAGTTGAGTGCACTAATGCATCCACTGAGTGTTAACTCACTATTAGTTCTTCAAATATTTTTGAACTAATTTTTCTGGATTTAACTCAATAAACTGAGTTAACTAATTTCCACTCATAGTTAACTCACCCTAGACCCCTATAATATAGGGAAAACATATACATGACTTCAGAAAGACTTCAAACTCCAAATTCCTAAGTTAACTAAGTCAAATCACTCTAGTTAACTATTACAAGTTGCTATGAGAATAAAATTCGATTTTAATTCTAAGTTTAATTCAAGGACAAATTAAACCAGAATTTATGGATTCTACTTTTATCATTTCTTGTTTCTATATTCAACATTCAACAACACATTCCTTCCCTCATCACGGAGGAAAAAAATTTATCCCTTGTGTGAGAAATCTCCCTAGAAGAAGTTGACGAAGTGGTGAAGGCCCATCCAAGAAACAAGGCACTAGGCCTAGTTCAATTCACAACTGAGTTTTTCAAGGCAGGATGGAAATTTTTACGGGGAAGAAATCCTGGAGATTGTGGAATACTCCTAATGATACCAATGGTTATGGGCGAGCCTGAACGCAACATTTCTTGCCCTCATCCCCAAGAGGGGTGAGGCCCTAGATCCAAGTGGGTTCCACCTGATTTCCCTATGTAATGTCATCTACAAGGTTCTCTCACGGATCCTGGTTAGAAAAACCGAAACCTTGTTGAAGACTATTATAGGAACAGAAAAAATAGATTTTGTTGAAGGTCAACAAATATTGGATCTAATTCTCGTGGCCCATGAGGTAGTGGATACCTTAATATCAACACGCACTCTAGATATGATCATAAATCTAGATCTTTGTAAAGTATATGATAGATAAAATTAGGAATTTTTTTTATCGATGCTTACAACATTCAGCTTCTCCCTGTGTTGGATTAGATGGGTCAAATCATAATAACAATGTCATTCTTGTCAATCTTGGTGAATGGGGCACCCTCCCAACTCTTTCAGGGATCGCGAGGGCTTAGGAAGGGTGACCCTTTATCCCCTTTCCTTTTCATCATTGTTGCTGAAGGCCTAAGCCACTTAATTCAAGCTACAACTATCTCTGCAGATCTTATGGGCACCAAAATATCCCACGGAAGTCCACAGATAATGCATCAACAATTCGTAGATGACAATATGATGTTTGGAAAGCCATCACTATGAGAGACGAAGCAAATTATTGATATTCTGAAGACGTTCCAATAGGTTTCAAGTACCAAGATAAATGTAGAAAAGTTCGACATATACTTCTTCAATATATGTTTGTGAGATTGAAATCACCTAGCTAGAACCTTCGGATTCAAAGAGGGGGTTCTTCCCAATACTTATCTAAGGGTTCCCTTGGATTTCGATTACCTTCAACTTAAATTTGGAAAGAGGTATTGCCCCTTATCGATAAGAAACTTTCTAGATAAACATTCAAGTCTCTTAACTGAGCAAGGTGGTTAGTTTTGTTGAAACTAGTTTTGCAGGCAATTCCAATATATCGACTCTCTACATTTCTTGCACCCAAAAGAATCTACAAAGAATTGACAACAAAATTATATAAATTCCTCTGGTCTGGAATGCAGATCGGGAGAAAATGGGCATTGGTGGCATGGGATAAGATATGTAAATGAAAACTCCAAGGATGCCTAGCCCTTAAAGACCCAGAGACCTTACCCCAGGCCCTTAGTGCCAATGTGTGGTGGCATTGGATACAACGGGGACATGAGACATGGAAACAAATGTGGAACTCCAAATATGGGGTCAAGGGTGGATCACAACCCTTGCAACAACACCCACACCTCACAAATTGATCCTTGATTTGGAATCAGCCTAAAACCCCCAACAAGCCTTCATCTGAACTCATGGATTCTAGGAAATGAGGAATGGTGGAAGCACCAGATTCTAGAGTGATCATTGGATGCCACATACTTGACTAGATTAAGACTAGGAATTCTCAGTAGTCAGGGATTTCACCTATCCTCTAGGAGAGGAATTAATCAAGGAT
>APFE030157434.1:21782-40850 GCA_000404065.3 Pinus taeda
GGGAACCTGCTTATAAATACATAAAGGAACCCTAAAATGAGAGCCGACACTACTTTCCATTATTTCAAGAATTTAAAAAATTTTTATTTAAAAAATTTTTAATTTATTTTTATTATTAAGATTAATTATTCCATTAATTAATAAAATTATAACTATTAAAATGATTATTATTATTAATATAAATAAAAAGAAATAATTAATTATAAATTTATTAATACCTAATCTTAGGCATAATATCATTTTAATTGTTGTTTTTATTTTATTTTATTTTATAGATTATCCTTTTTTTATTTTTATTTTTATTTCTTTCCTTTAACCTACTAAATATCAAACCTAATCCCTTATTCTATAACCAATATTTTATTAATATTTATATTATTTTTATAATTATTTTATTTTTATTATTAATATTAATTAATAAATAAACCCGCTATTCTAATATTTATTTTACGCAATGATTAATCAGATTTCAATTATTTTATACTCTAAATTAAATTAAGCCTTTATTTAATTTTAAATTTATAATAAGACTTAATTTAAATTTAATTAATAATTTATTAATATTAATATTAATTCATATATTAATCATTGATTTTACCTAAACCCTATTTGTTTATTTTAATAAACTTAAAAATTAAATTAAGCCGAATCTTTTTAATTTCAATTAATAATAGGACTAAATTTAATTTAATTAATAATTATTTTAAATTTTAAATATTTAATTAAGCCACTTTCTCTATAAAATAATATTAATTGATATGTTATTTTTATTATAATAATTTTTAAAACTTAAACCCTAACTTATTTTATTTTATTAATGATAATTAGATTCATTTTTATTTTAATTTCAATTTAAGCCCTAAATTTAATTTTAAATTAATTAATTAAGTCATTAATTAAATTTAATTTAATTAATATAATTAATTAAATTAAATCAAATTAATATAATTAATTAAATAAAATTAAATTAAAAGATTTGTGAGGATTAATTAATTAATTATTAATTATTAGATAGATCTTTTGATTTGAAGGTCTATTGATCTTGAGCTTCCAAGGGTTTCGAGGGGGTAACTCGTCTGATCAGGGGCAACCAGTTCCCACTGATTTCGGTTCCATTGTCCCTGTTGAGGTTCCGAGGGAATTTCATAATTTCAATGGCCTCTCTCATTTTCCTTTTATGATAATTGTCCTCCCTTGCAATTACCTTGGCGTCTTCCAAACACATATGATGTTTGGTCTTGGATGAGTGCTCTGCAAGGGCCAACGTACGAGATCTGTTATTCTTTATGTCAGCTGCATGTTCTTTGAGCCTTACTTTCAGCGATCGACCTGTTTCCCCAATATAACTACTACCACAAGAGCAGTCAATCTTGTATACTCCCTTGAGCTGCTGACGATCTATGTTGTCCTTAACTGACTTCATCATCTGCCTTATGGTTCCACATGATGTAAATTGTGTATCTATGTTTTTCTTTTTTAATATTCTCGCAATCTTGTCGGTAACCCCCTGGATGTATGGAAGGTAAACCCTCCCCTGATTTTCTTTGTCCTCAGGGGTACGCTTGGAGAGGGTCCTGTCGTGAGCCCTTTTTATAGCCTTCTTGATACTCATTTCTTTGTACCCAATGTTTTTGAAGACAGAGGTTAAGTGTTCAATCTCCTCCTTTAGGTGATCCGGGTCAGAAATCCTGAAAGCTCTGACAGCAAGGGTGTTTAAGACGCCAGATTTCTGGGAAGGATGATGGTAAGAGTCGGCATGAAGATAGCTATCAGTGTGAGTTTTCTTTCTATAGACCTGGTGTCCGAGAGTTCCATCCTTCCTTCTACTGATTAGGACATCAAGAAAGGGAATCTTACCATTCTCTTCAAGCTCCATAGTAAATTTGATTTCAGAGGATAAGGAGTTAAGATGATTGAAGAATTTCTCAAGCTCTTCTTTGCCATGGGTCCACTTCAGGTTGGTGTCATCAACGAATCTTTTCCACCATGCTGGTTTCAAGTGGAATGAGTCAAGGGCTTTTTTCTCAAAGTACTCCATGTATAGGTTAGCGATAATAGCTGAGAGCGGGGAACCCATGGCAACTCCCGAAATTTGTTCATAATAGTGATCTTGAAAACTGAAGAATGTGGACCGTAAACAGATTTCCGCAAGTTTTGCTGTTTGAGGATCGGTGGCCCTCTTTATAACCTGCACAGCTTCATCAAGGGGAATCTTTGTAAACAATGATACTACATCAAAGCTTACTAGAATATCATCTTCATCCACCCTCTTATCTTTAATAAGATTAACAAAATCTGTTGAGTCTTTTATGAAGGAGTCTGTGTTTCCAACCAGAGGTTTTAGGATTTTGGCTACATACTTAGCTAATTCATATGTAGGGGAACCAATAGTGTTAACAATTGGTCTGAGAGGCACCCCTTCCTTATGGATTTTCGGTAATCCATAGATTCTAGGAATGACCTCACAGGTGGGCATCAACCTCTTTTTCATTTTGTCATCAAGGTTGGTTTCCATGATGGCCTTCCTGACCTGCTTCATCACCTTGGGAATTGGGTTAGAATTGACCTTTCTATAACTTCCACAACTCAAATGCTCATTCATTTTCCGAATGTAGTCTTCCTTGTTTAACACAACGGTTGCTCCACCTTTATCAGCTTTCAGAACCACTATTCCATCATTATTACGGAGAGACTTGAGAGCCTCTCTCCCTTCTTTATCAAGGTTACTCCTTGGGCGCTTGGATTTCAATAAGGCTAAAGAACATTCTTGTCTTAATATTTCCCTGTCGTTTGATGAAAGACCTTGTGTCCCATTTTCAATGTTGCAAATAATGTTTTCAAAAGGGATGCTCTTTGGTGAGACTGCAAATCCCAAACCCTTGCTCAAGATTTTAGTTTCTTCAGGATTGAGAATTATGGATGAGAGATTCACAACCCTCTTTCCGAGCGAATTGTGAGCCGAGGGGTCCCCAACCCTCTTAGTGATATCATTATTCCTGGAAGTATTATTATAATTCATGATCATTATATCCCTACCACTGCTATTATGAACCATATTACTAGTTGTACTTTCTGTCGAATTCATAGCCTTAGTTATTGTCATAATGTAAAAAAAAATTAATGCAATAAGACATAAAACTAAATTTAATAACGAGAATAATTCTTTCATAAAACTTGGAGTGTTACAACTATATTTACAATAATAAATATCTTAATCTTATATTAATGAAAAAAAAAAAATCAATTGTTTAACTTCTCTTTTAATTGTCAACTTTTCAAATAAATATAATTATAAATACATAATTATAGAAATAAACTTCCTTACCTAATCTTTTTATAAAACTCATCTATATACTTTTTATATCATATATAACAACTTACAAAAGTAAACTTCACCACTCAAATATAATGTGATGTGGATGGATCATACAATAGACAAGTCACATCTTTTATTGATGATGATGATGATGGTTAACGTCCGCTGAGACCAAATAATGATCTATCGGACCTAAAGACAAATTATTTATTTTGATTTAAGATTTTATTCTATGCTCAAAGCTGAGGAAGCCTCCCGAGTTCACTATAATTTTGGCATTGTAAAAGGCTAGGAAGGTCAGTATTGTAACAAAGGTTGTGAAATTGAGATATAATGTGGTTGTATGCAGGGCACTCTAAGAGGAAGTGGTTTTTCATCCTCGATGCTCCTATTCTCACAAATATGGCAGATCCTTTCTATCCATGGCGTTTTAGGAACTGTCCAACGGCCAGTTTCACTATGGAGCTCATGAGAATTCGTTCTAATCTTTGCTATATTAATTTTCTTCTTTGAGCTAGTTAAAATAGAGAGATACTTTTGATCTTCTAGGGTGGGGTTGATGACCTTCTTATAATAACTTAATTTTCTTTTAGCGCTAAATCTTTCTCACACCACATTTTTTCTTTGAACTTAGAAGTAACAATATCTTTAATGTTATTTATGTTTTGCAATGCATCATTCTCGCTGATCTCCCAATAGTTTAACCAGGCCCTTGTGTCTTTATGCCACCCTCAATTGATCCTTAGCTGGTTTTGGCTGGCATTTAAAGCTAGCTTAGGAAGTCTATGATCGTCTATGTTATTGAGTTTGTGCTTGTACAACAGAAACCTAATCATAGCTAGGCTCTCAATAGCGGAAATACCTGCTTCTATAAGGAGAATAGGATAGGGTGTATTACTTTTAACTTTTAGGTTATAAGTTATAAAACGCTTTTGGATTTGCTCAATCTTTCTCCATCATTCTCTGGAGATGTTGCAACTCCAAACCTCACAGCCATATAAGATAACAGGAGTGACTAAAGTTTCAAAGAGGAACTTCTTTTTATCCCACATTATGAGGTTTGCTGTTTTACAATTATTTTCAAGACCAAAATAAGCTTTCCACCCCCCATTAATGCTTTTCTCAATGCTATGGTTCCAGTTGAGCTTGTGATGAATATCAATTCCTAGGTACTTGTAAGAATACACTTCCTCCAAGTTATTATTGTCATACATAAAATTAGCGTAAGTGTCCTTCTTGGATTTGATAATCATAAATTTTGTTTTGTCAGTGTTAATAGTCATACCCATGGTAGAGCAGAAATCCTTAAGAAGCCTAAGTTTCTTATCAAGATTAGATGGCCACCTTGCGAAAAGAACAATATCGTCAACATAGAGAAGAAGGATGACGACTATCCCAGCTAAGATCGTGCCATCACATCCTGCTTCCTCTAAATAGCCTTTGAGCTTGTCGATGTAAATGCCAAATAGGGTAGGGGAGAGGGGGCAACCTTGTTTAACTCTGATGTTACACTTAATATCTTTCGACCACCCCTCATTGCTCTTTAGCTTGACAATTACATTCTCGTATAGCCTTATAGTGGCAGCTCTCAACTCGAGAGGAACTTTTAGCTCTTCTAATCTATTCCAAAGGTTGTATCTAGGAATCGTATTGAAAGCCTTTCTAAAGTCCACAAAGCAAAAAAATAAATTGGATTTATCATTACGACATTCCTCCACAATGATCCTAAGCATAACAAGGCGGTCTGTTGTTGAGTGATGCCTTCTGAAACCTGCTTGGCCTTTAGCCCTCTTACCTTCACTTTCAAGCCATGTGCTTAGCTTCTTTTTCAAAATACTACCATATAACCTGGCTAAGAGAGGGCTGATCATAATTGTCTGATAATTAGAGGGGTTATTTGTATCCCCACTTTTAAAAATAGGGATGATGAAGCTCTTAGTCCAAGTTTTAGGGAACCCTTGCTTGACTACTTGATTGAAATGCTTGTCGACGTGGGGGATGAGGACAGGACCTCCAATTTTTAAGATTTCCGCCTGGTAACCTTCAATGTCCTTAGCTTTCCCATTAGCCAGGCGGTTAACCCCAAACTTAATGTCTTTTAAAGAGAAAACTTCTTTCGTTGTGAGCAGGGTTTCCGAATTATCCATGACATTTGGAGATTCATAAAGCTTTTTAAGATAGGAAATCCAATCATGAAGAGCAATTTTATTATTATCTTTAGTCTTCCTAGTCAGAATTTGCCTCCAAAATTTCTTAGGAGCTACCTTAGAGAGGTGTAAGAGATTCTCCTGTCTTTGACAAATGTACTACCTATTTTTCCTTTTAGCTAGGGCTTTGTATATTTTTATCTTGTCCATTTTAAGAGATTCATCAACAACTTCCTTAATTTCTCTCCTCGCACTTTTACAATCTTTGTCATAACAAGGGTTGGTTTTGCTATTTCTTTTATTATTTGAAACTTCAATTGAGAACTTGTTAATAGAATATGAGAGGGTTGTAGTAAAATTATGATAGAGGTCTTCTATGTTGTCTATACTAGATAACGGAAGCAAATTAGTTTTTAATTCATTTAGAAAGAGATCGTTTTTATTTCTATCAAATATTAAGTTATTTTGGCTGTAAGTATTATTTTCTGTGGGAACTCTATGCATGACAAAATTGAGAGTTACAAGTAAAGGCCTATGATAAAAGTCATGTTTGTGGTTGTTTAAGATGTCAAAATTTATTATTTCGTTGTATAGTGGGAGATCGGAAATAACGTAGTCTACCACGTTGCTACCAAGTCCATGGATGCAGGTCATCTTGCTGGAATGGAATTTTTCATATATTTATTTACATTTCATTTATAGTAATATATTAAAATAATTTATAAACTATTCAACTTAAATAATAAAATTATATTGAAAACCTATGTTATAGTAATTATGATTTATTTCATCTTGTGAAGTGATAAGTGTTAAAGGTGCCTCATTCCCCCGTCGTGTCTTAGCACTCAACATTCAAACAATTCTAGGCATTTATGGTTTCAAGTGACATGTGTTAATGGTTTAACTAATTGTTTGAAGTTAATGTTGCTCATAAGTAGACATGCCCAAACGACAACGGTCATTACTCTTGCCCCATAATTTTCAATGCAAGACTCACTCTGAACATTCATTTCCATTGGTCTCCATCACAGTATGTTGTTATTTTAGTTTGGGAATATGAGGAACCAATTGTTTCTTTCCCTCGTAGTTGTTTACTTCTTTGCTTTTTTTATTTCTCGGCCTTTCTCATGAACTTTCTGTACTTCACTTCTATGCTGGTTAGAGGAAACATTCTCTAAAGAAGTTGGTTCTCTATGAATTTATTTATTTGGAAGATTTTTTGCATCGGATGGATAGACTTTGGGCTCTATCAATTCCATATGGTCAGGCAAATATCTTGAGTTCATTGTGGCAGTAGCAGTGTGGTAGGGAGTAGGGGTTGTTGCACTCCTTTAAGGGTATAAGTCTTAGCTTGAGCTTCCGTATAACAAATTCCTCGTGGTGGCAATGTACAAAAAGGAAAAAGCAATGACATTTCCACCACATGGCTCTTGCTATTACTAGCACAACCACATTTATGTTAACATAAATGTGGTTGATAAAGGCCGATAGGCTTATATCAACCAATATCAATATTATGAATAATGAAATATTTTATTTAATATTATTATTTATAATATTATTCTTAACAATATTATATAATATTATTATACATCTTGAGTGGGCCTAATAGTTAAGAGCATGTGCTTCCTCCTAATAGGTCATAGGTTCAAAACCAGAGGGGGGTAGAGTATGTATGTCTTTGTAGACTTAGCAGTCAAATCGTTTGCGCGGAGGTGGGGCCCTGTCCACAACAAGGGGGCCTCATGACAATTTAGTGTTGCCTTGGTCGGACCTAAAAATGGATAATAATAATATTAAATAATAAAAACATTAAATTTATAATTTATAATATTAATATTAATAATATTATATAATAATAAATAAATATATATTAACTAATACAATATAAAATAATTTTAGAAATAAATAATAGCGCACATAAGAAAATATTATAAAAAATAATTAAACACAATTTAATAAACATAAGGGATTAATACTAAAAACCCAAGGCATTATAAACCCAAGGGAGTAATATTAAACCTAATGGACTAATATTATAAACCCAAGGTATATAAACCTTAAGATAAATGAGACAATTTTGTCACAATGTGACATTGAACCATGTTTGACCATGGTTGATTTTCATATTGAGACAATATTTGTCACAATAAAACATTTGACCATGGTTGATCATGGTTGACTATGATTATGATGGTTGACCATGATTGATATTATAAACCCAAGGGATTAATACTAAAACCCCAAGGGAATAATATTAAACCCAGGGGACTAATATTATAAACCCAAGGCATATAAACCCCAAGATAAATATTGTAAACACTAAAATAAAAATGGTTGACCATGGTTTAATTTCATATAGAGGCAATCCTTATCACAATGTGATCTTAGACCACAATTCACCATGATTGATATTATAAACCCAAGGGATTGATATTATAAACACAAGGGAATAATAAACCTAAGGGATTATGAACCCAAGGGAATAATACTAAACCCAGAGGATTAATATTATAAACCTAAGGTATATAAACCGTAAGGGAAATAGTATAAACACTAAAACAAACATGGTTGACTATGGTTGATTGTCATATTGAGACAATCCTTATCACAATGCGACGTTGGACCAACCTTGACCATGGATTTTTCATATCGTGATAATATTTGTCACAATGCAACGTTGGACCATGGTTGATCATTGATGTTTTCCATATCAAGACAATCTTTGACACAATGTGACATTTGACCATGATTGACAATCTTTCTCAGAATTATGGCAAGTCTAGTGGTAATCTAGATGTTCTTTTGACTATTGCATTGTGTATTCGAGAGGAATTCTGTGGGACATTGATGGAATGATTGGCTTAAAATATTGAACAAGTGTTATCAGCAAACCCTCCCTACCTCTTAAGTTTTAAAAGCTTAATACACCCTTACAATAGATTAATTCATATTATAATCTTTTGTGACCCATTCTTATATAGTCGGAACATAGATAGTGGACAGGAAATCTTCAAATCTAATTGTGCTCCACGAAGAGATCAAAGACCCACAGTTATTCTTTGGGACATAACCTAAATATGTTTTAATTGCACTCTTTTCCCCGATGAGTATAACCCTTCTCCTCCTTCTCACGATCATATCATTTCTAACCCAACCAACAATATTGATTTCATCATCGGGCATTTAGCGACAAGGACATTAGACATTCAATCAGTTCTCGATGCATCGCGACCTTCCATCTAAATTTCATCGAATGGTCGGATTGCTTCATCAGGAATAAATATTCGAGCACATTAATGCATCTCTTACCCCCAATGAAATCTCAACCATGCATTTTAGGATGATCAACGACTATAAGGCTCAAACTTATATGAACTTTAACCCATCTACCGTGCTCGATGGATGGTACCCATCCTCAATTCCTAAGCTAATTAATCAGGATGTGACACTTGTCCAACTATCATTAAGCGTTTTCCTACCCTTATTAACATTCTCCTCCTTCAACTTTTCATTGTTTTCCCCCTTGCATCTGTGTTTTTCTCCTGCATATCATTGTGTAGCTCGAAAATTGTAATAGGTGCAATTTATGTTCATATGAGAAATTTGATCTCAACCCATTATCATCCTCATCAGGTAAGTTCTCTTTCACCATTCTAGCTCATTTAATAGTTGAAGAAAAAGAGAAATTCTTGAAGAACCATTCAAAGAAACGCTTATCAACAAATTATCTGGTATCAAAGATATCCAAACTACATTACAGATGTCATTACTTTAATGAGAAACCTAAATTCCCCATCTCATAGCTCTCAAGAATATCAATGTCTTAAGATATTTGGGGGTTTAGCCGTTGTAGTCATGCCTGTATATTTTGACCCCGATTCAGTTATCTTGCTTGCTAAATATTTTGGCTCTAGAGTTCAAACTACCACCTCTCCCATAAACTAATAGGAATTTCTCGGAATTAATGATGACATTATGTCCGAAATGTTAGGGATACTAGCCTATGGGATATATATCACTAATAAAGGGTTGGACTAGGAATTTATCACATTGGTTGAGGAAGATAAGGCATAATTTATCAAATGCTTACTCCAAAACCCTGAGCCAAGCTTAAATTTGGAATTCCCTCTTCATACTAACTCATTGAAACCCTTTTACTAGGCCTTAGCATTTCTTTTTTCTAATATTTTGGTCTTAGCTCATGAATTAAAATTCATGAATCCATTTTCCTAGAAATTCATCTTATTACTTTGAATCCCGACAGAGTGATGATCAACTTCCCAAAATATCTAACCAAAGCTGTTATAGTTGTCCTCAAAACTACTATCCCATTTAAATATTGCTTCTATTGTACATATCTTGTTCATTTAGTCTTCTTTAACTACCCTGATTATTTTTTTCTACTAAGATCCTCACGATTGTTAAATATGAAAGTGGAATTGAGATGGAAGTTTATTTGTGGAAAAACATAGTTTACCAAAGATGTCTCTCTAATTCTTGTACTCAATACATTGATCATTTTTCCTTTTACTTGAAAGATCAATTGGTTGGAGAAGCCTCTGATATAATTTTCGAGGAGTGGAGGAGAATTTTGAGACTTACCACAAACGAAAGCGTAGGAAGTTGGTTCTTTTTCCCACACTTTTCTCTAATTAGACTATATGGTTTTAAGAGGGAGAATTTTTGGTTTCCTAATTTTATTTACTCCATTGATAATCGCTTATAAAGTGTTATGACAAAGGATAGCATTTAATGAATCACACTTTACATCAAAGAAGAAAGGAGCGTCATTTACTTATCCATACTTAATTCAACCACTTATTGCTAAAAATAAAAATAATAGATGTAATTTAAAAGGAAATTTTATCATTTGGATTGATGCATGTTGAATGCTGGCATTATGACCCTCTAGAAATAATTTCAGGATTAAGGTAACAAGCAAGGCTATTAGCATGTACGCATGAAAGTAGGACCAAAGATGGAAAAGTTAGTGAAAACTCTCTCCCCACCTTGTGGTCACACTCAAGTAATGATGCATATAGTTACAGAGTAGAGTCAAGTACCAACAGGTGATAAGTAAACATAGAGGCATAATTTGGTACCTGTTGAAGTTTGTGTTCTAGAAAAATAACCTCTGTAACCTCGGGCAACCACACTTTCTCCACTTACAAAGAGAAAATATGATGTTTTAGATTTGGGAGGAACCTTCACTGTGTAAAATAAAGAGAAGGTGATGTGGATACTAAAGCATTCGAGAAAACTATCCAACAATTAAACAGAGAAATGCAATAAACTATCGACGAAACTCATATGAAAGACTCTTGCGTGTGAGCATTAAATGTGAGGCACAGTTTTAATTTGACACACACATTGTGCACATAATTAATGTTTCTGCTGCAACAAGCCCAGATCGTGGAGGGAATAATATTGAAAGAGATGGCCCCTAATGTTGGGGATAGGTTTATTTCTTCTACAAATTTTGAAACAAACACGCTTAATCTTATAGTGCTGCATCTAGAAGTGAGTAAAATAAAATTTAATTTAAGTAAATTATATGATTTGGACATGGTAAATTGGCATATACACGCAGGGAAAATCATCACTAGATGATTATTGAATTCCACATTCGGTAATAGAAAAATGTAAGCTATGCTGGAAAAAGGTTTTTGAATGGCTACATATCACATGAGTAGCTCTGAGAACAGAATCAAGGAATTAGAAGATATGGTAATTCGATAAGTCAGGAAGCCCAAGGAAATTGGGCCCTCTAAAAAGCTATTAAATGAAAAATAAAAAGAAAAAATGTAGGCTATAGAGAATATCAATGATTATGATGCTCATATTTTGATACAGGCCTATGAAAGACAAGAATAGATAGAAAATCAGTTACAAGAGATGCAGGCATCCTTACAAGCCAAGGAGAAGGAACTTAGTGATAAACATGTTGAGTTAGAAATCTTGAAGGATGAGTTCACAACGAAGGAAGAACACCACTTAAAAAATATTACGGAAAGTTCATAGCAAAGGAAGAGTTTGAGAAAGTTACTAAAGAAATTGAAAATTTCAAAAATGACTGGAATTATTTGGGCGTGTTTGGAGTTTTCCTTTTGGGGAAATGATAACTGGTTGATATCGAATGAATAATTATGAAAAAAAATGAAGGCTATTGAACAAGATAATGGTTATTTGTCAATACATAGTGAAAATGATATTTCAACCCACCTGGTTGTCAACGCTTTGTGCAGGGACTTCTGAATATTGGTTGGGATAAAAAAGTTAATCCAAAACCTGTCTACAACTTGCTACTAGATCAGGACAAAGCTAACAGTTGCAATAAAAAAGCACAAGAATAGACCTTGGTTAGCACCAACCTCTTGGGACAAAATTGCAAAGGTAGATAAGCAGGTGAGCTGAAATGTTATCTTGGAGAAAGTTTCTTCTAACACTCGGGTAGTTTAGCCAGTCCAGCCAATGAAAATAGTGACTGATCAATAAGAAGATTTGGATGAGGTGGCATTGGTCATGCCTTAGATGCCAATGGAAAGAATGCATGAATCCTAACGACAATCCCCTGCTGCCATGTCAAAAAGGGGAAGAGCTTCCAAGTCACCAAGGTGCTTGTGAAATTTTATTTACTTTTAATTTATATTATTTTACTTTGAATGTTGATTAAATTAAAGACAATTATTACGATAGTTATTTTTAAAACTCTATTTAAGACCATGTTTCTCATTAATAAGGGGTTGTTGATAAAAGAAGTAATTTTTAATGTTTATGGATATGAACGTACTTGATACATGGATCTATGGTTAATTGAATGATATAACTCTTATGATTAACTGCTTATCTTTGGATTCATCACCAATGTTTTTCTCCATAGAAGTAACTCACACGAGATTAATTGAATTCCTTTTCAATTGATTAGTAACCTTTAATGGGAAATCAAATCCATTCGATGGGAGTTGGTGAAAAAATTTATGGTTGCTCACTACAATGCACTTAGAATCAATGGAAACCTTTGAAAAATGAGCCCCTTAGTAAGAAGGTTTCTCAAAATGGTGGAAAATTATTTGATGTACGAACCTCAAATGAACCTTGCAATCTATTGTGCTTAACAACGCTTGCCAACAAATGGGGATAGAGATGGAGGAACAACGATATGGGGTGCGAGATGAGGCTAAAGGCCAAGATCTCATAGAGTGCTAGCAAGTTATTGACAAGGAAATATGTCTAATATCTTTTTGAAATACAAACAAATTAGTTGAGAAATCCCTCTATCAACTGGAAAAGGGACTCACCGACATCCCTGACTGGGAAATCCTTCTATAAACATGGAAGGAAAAGATAATGGAGGATAACCCTGACCTACGAAGAATCCCTTGTTAGGTTCCAAGCCTGAGCTATGAGGTTTGGTACATAATGGTTTAACAATATCAACAAAAAATAACTCATAGGTCACAACAAATACTTCATGAATCCATGATCTATTCTTTGAAAATGTTGAGCACAATGCCGAAGAAGGGAGTGGAATGATAAAAAAAGATACTCATACGATGCTAGAGACGTTAGAAAGAGTGTTGCCAATGATTTCAGTGAGAGAGAGGAGTGCTTGCTTAACCAAAATATGGGTATGCAAAGAAATGAAATGGCAAAGTGTGCATATGTTTCATCCTTTTGATGGACTTTCTAGGAAAAACCAGAACAACCCTATGTTTCAAAACATCCGCAGTTGTTTGGCTTCAATAGTAGACAAGCATTAAGGTTGACAAAGTTGGAAGAGAATGGTAGGGAAAACAACCTAGTGCATAAATGCACAATGAGGAAGAAGACTATGTAATCAGTGGTTGAGAAACACATGGAGAAGGCCACACATCGTGGCTTTGATACCATGTTAAACACACATGGAGAAGGCAAACTATAAGATAGAACATTCACTGCATTTATTATTCACAATAATGTACATTTATACATCTCTTTGTGATCCTTGGTCTTCACATAACAAGTGGTCTCTTGGACTACAGTGATGTTCACCTTCCTGTTAGGATATTCCAACACATAGGAAATAGTAAAGTATAACTTGGTCTAGTATAGAGTTAGGTAAAGTGTGTTTCTTTACTATGTACTTTTGTAACTTACAATCCGACGGTCACGATATGTAGTGACCCGACGGTTCATTCTCTCCTCGATATGTTAGATGATCCAAAAATAATTTATTATCATATGTTATAAAATTGAAATAAAATAATTATTAATCTAAGAAATTAAATTAATAATTATTATTCTAGAATGATTAATTATTTAATGGAGACAATTAGAATTAGTATATTGTTGTAACAAGATATGACTCTCCAAATGTGTCATATCTTAGGCTCTATTTTAGGAGATTAGTTAGCTAGTTGGTTTGAATAGCATTTAATGTAAATGAACACTTGTTATTTAATAAGTGATCCATAATTAGAAGTAGATAGGACATGGAGCTTATAAATAGCTCATTGCAAGAGTGTTTGGTTGTTCGGGTGTAAACTCTTGCAAAATCAATTATGTAATTGTTTTTTTTTTATTAATAAAATTATGTGTCTGAGGAAACTTCTGCCATTATTGTGGTATCAGAGCTCCAGTAAAGCTGCAGTTGATTTGAGGAAGAGATTCCAGCTCTATCAGATCGTGGAAAACTCAACTCCATTGAATTGATCAGCAAATGATTGGTATGAAAATTTTCCAGTTTTGTGCTCAACCAAAAAAAACGGGAAATTTTATTATCTTATTGATTTTAGATTTTTATTCTGCAAATCAATTTTTGTATTATTATAAGATTGCTTCCACTATTATTTATTTTCCGTCATCTCCACGCAATTTTTTTTTGCTTCGCCTGTGGTCTCTAAAAATGCATTAAAGAGGAGCGCTTTAATGGGCGGCTATGGGTTTAGCTTGGCCACCAAAAAGAACATACGCAAACCATAGTTATCTGTTGTCTTAACATCCACATGAGCTTCAATCAAAGTCTACCACTTGCGGACCAAGGAACACTTCTGTTCAAGAACTGTGATATCGTATGGATTGCAGCTAAAGCGTTCATTATTTTGTTAGGAAGAAAAAGGGTAAGCCGTGAAGTTTTGCACGAGAGCGATGCTTACTCGGTATAATTGAGTCTATCAAAGTCCATTAAATTAGAATTTACCTGCAACAGAGGAAAGAGCAGGCATCGAGTCCATTCTCTAGACAGCAGATTTGGAGTAATTTCAATGTGCATAGGCACTGGAATGGGTGCAATAGCAGTTTTTTAGCGTGGGGGTGTTGTGGATCCCTTGAGTAACACTTGTTAAATCAAAACAATGCCATAGACATCAATACTGTCCAGAAGCTCGTTCAGCTCAGGCTTGCCTACCATCAAGTCTCCAGTGACCTGATCGAAAAACACTGCAACATTTTTTTTAATTTAATTCGACATGCCCATGCGGAATTAATTTGCCATATTTGATTTGTAATTTGGAAGGTATATATTTTACTTGAGTAATAAGTGATTTTTTTGGGAGAAATAAGGTGAGCTTTATAAAAGTATTTTTTTAAAGCTTTGTAATAGAGTGATGAGTGAGCTTTTAAAAGTATTTTTTTTTAAAGCCTTGTAATGGAGTAATAAGGGTGATGTTTTGAAATTTTTTGGAGTAATAAGGCGTTTCATTTGTAAATTGGAGAGATAAGGTGTGTTGGGTAAATTGCTTTTAAAAAGTTTTTTGGGATCATCACATTGTAACTCAAAGTAATTTTACTTTGAGGGGGGGTAATGTCTTTTGTGCAAAAGCACCATTGTAAAAAGTCAAATTTTGAAAGTTGCCTTGTAAAAATTTGAGAAACTGACTAGAGCCAAGTGCAAAGCTCAATCAATTTTCTCCTGTTTTGACGACTATTTGAGGGTCGAGGCCAAGCCCCGATAGATCGTGTTTTTTGCGTGGTGTGTTGTGTTGACTATCTTGTCATTTTTGTTTTGATTCTTGGTGCGACGCTTCAACGCTAAAATGTCTAAGTTGATTAATTTGTTTTCTAATTCTGACAAACTTGAAGGCACAAAATCTTATAAAACATGACATCGACTCATCGAAAGCACTCTCATTTATAATGAATTATGGCAGGGAATATGTGATGGAGATGTTAAGCCAAACAAACCCACAGATGTAGCTGCACTAGCAAAATAGGAAATCAAGAATGCTAAAGCCTTAGCTCTTATTAAATCTTCTATGAATGATGAAATGTATGTCCATATAGAAAATGCTACAAATGCATGGTCTGCCTTGAAAACTTTTAAAGACCTCTTTGATACTCAACCTGAATCAAAGAAAGTTGATCTTCAATTAAAATTGTTGTAACAAAAATTAACTGAAGGCGGGGATGTTCTTGAATATATCTCAAGACTTAAGAATATTAGGCAAGAAATTATTAATGCTGGTTTTCCCGCAATTGATGATAGCTTTATGGTCACAATTGTAATTGTTGGACTTCCTTCTTCCTACACACATTTTTTGGAGACTCTTCAAGTAACTGGGAAATTAGAAAAACTAAAGTTTGATGAACTCTGTGAAATGTTGACTCAACATGACAAAAATTTTGGGAATGTTGGACACCTAATCCTCAATGGGTTAGTGTGGAAGCTAAACAGACTAAGTAGTCCAAGGGACCTTGGGATGTGAATCCCAACGGTCACCATATTGTACTATAAATGTACATCTATTGTTAATAAAAATGAAATGCATGCTTTATCTTTCCTATTCTTTCTCGTTGTCCACGTCTGTTTAACATGGTATCAGAGCCATGATGTGTGGCCTGTTTTCCCTGAGCAACTGATCTGAGTTGCCTTCAATAGTGCTGGCCTAGTCTTCATTAACTGTAATGCTCCATTAATTCTGTCTGCCATACCTGCGTTTTGCCACACCTACGCTACCCTGACATATTCTATTTATAATTCCTGCGCCCTATTCAGTTGAATACAATTCAAAACCATTTCATATTCTCTGCAAACTCGTCTCTGTCCTTCCAGCGCTGCTCTCACTCTGTTCTACCCTTTGTACCCTTTGTACGAGTCCATCAACTTAGTTCACCTCTGTTAAAATTTATAGCTTACAAATTTTGACAACCGACTCCCAAAGGCAACAAGAAATACATCATAGGTTTTACTCGTTTGGTTTCTCCGTTTTCAATTCCTGGCTTACACCTTCGGTGGATTCTGTCTGGTTGTTGTGCTTTTGGTTTTCAAAGATAGCCTAGCTTTCATGTTTCTTCCATAATGGAGCTTGATTACTTGGGTCAATTATGTTGTCACCTGTCCTCTCACCTGGGCGACACGGATTACATTTAATTTTTTGGGGTTCAGAACAAAATCATGGCCGCTGTTTTTGGGGCACTCCAATCGCCCCATTTATGACACGCTATATCTGAATCTGACCAAACACTACAGACAAAGTTCTGTCTGATCCACGAATTTTTACATATTTTTAAATTTCTGGTCATTTCGTAATGCAGCATAACCCAGGGGCAGAGTTCTTCCATGGATTAAACGCAGACTATGAAAGAAGTCTGATTTTCATCGAATTATTCGCAGGTCTTGGATCAGAGAGCTCGCCGGATAAGGGGAGCGGTTTGAGGCGTTTTATTCCTGCTCACGCTTAAAACTGGGTTGTTCACGCCTTTATTCAGATCACAATTTCAAGGAAGTCACATGGAGGCTCGGAGTCATTGATGCAGCCATGCCTGTCCAATATCGGTGCCATGTTTTCCTTTGCTTCAAGTTACCATAGTCCACATTGAGTCCATGGAAACCCTTCAAGCAAAAAAGGGCAGCGCCATTATTAAGAAATTTGAATGATTGTATTTTCATAACATGATGTTTTTTTCCCCAAATTTATTGGCTAAACAAACACTTTGCCGTTGTAAAATAACCCTTCCGCTCTTGAAGACTGATCGAGGATGGAGGTTGAAAAGTTCATGAGATTATGGAATGCGAATAATGCTGGTCAGACATCTATCCTGCTTCCGATAATTTCAATTTTTGTGTGGTGAAATGAATTCATCAATTCACTCGACATTTAAAAGCTGAGCAGGTGCTGCACGATGATAACCTTAGTTGGAGTGGTGAAAAATTGGTGTTACAAAAAGGAATCCACCTCCTAGCTGCCCAAATGCGAATGGAAATGGTAACCATGCCTAATAAGACTAAATCGATTGAGTTTGGATTGTAAATTTTTGGTGCTTTTAGTCATTGTTAGCATCATTTTTTCTTTGATATTGAAATTAAGTGTCTCTTGCTCTCCAAATCTACAATTTGCGGAACGTTCTGTATAGAAGATAGAGTGGGGTATCAATTGTCGGTTGCCCCTATGCATTAGAATCTTGAGCATACTACATGTGAAGTGTTTAAAGGGAGCCGAAATTGTCATTTAAGGAGGCTGTGGACAGAGTAGTTTATTTCCTGAACCAATAGAAATCAGTTGGATCACAATTCAGTCACCATGCAGAGATAAATTTATGACCAGAATTTGTGCTAATTCCGAGAAGCTGAGCTGAGCATTTTCTCTGCTATTGACTATGAATAAGCAGGCCAGAGATGAAGGTCTTCCAAATGCATAAGAGTGCAGTATGCCAACAAGTGTTTGACAGAAACTCTCACTGAGGGACAACAGGTTCCTCGGTACATTTTGGTCCAGTCTTTGGTCGATGCTGGACACTAAACTCACTAAGTCCACAGCCTTCCATCCTCAAACTGATGGCCAGACAGAGGTTGTCAACAGGATGATCGTACACATTCTACGCATGTACAACTCAAAGCATCCACGCACATGGGACGAGAGCCTCCCCTATGTTCAACACAACTACAACCGGGCTCTCCACAGCTTGATTGGCCACAACCCTTTTTAGGTGGGCTTGGGATTCCAGGCACTATGTCCCATCGATGTGGCCATGCCATTTGCAGCTACTCATGTAGATTCTGCTCATGTCCATTCCGAAACAGATAAGGCAAATAGCTTCATTGAGCACATCCAACATATTCGCCAGCAGTTCCATGACATTCTGGAGAAATCTAATGCTAAGTACAAGCAACGACATGATCAACATCGTGTGCCACACAAGTTTCAGGTGGGTGACAAAGTCTGGTTGCACTTGCAAAAGGAACGCCTTACCGGAGCCTATCGGAAACTCAGACCACTCCGATATGGCCCTTACACCATTACCAAGGTTGTGGGAGACAATGCATTTGAGCTCAGCATTCCCCCATTCCTTGGCTTGCACCCGGTGTTCATTGTCGACTGCCTTCGGCCATACTTTCTGCCATTACTAGACATGTCCGGCATTGCAGAACAACTCACACCCATAGAGTTAGATCTAGCTTGCATGGAACAAGCTGCAACTGATCGGATCATGGACACACAGATCAAGCACACTCGCCAGCAGAATATCCAACTGTATCGAGTTGTGAAAGTAGGACAACTCCTTCACTAGGGCAAGTGGCTCACCAGGGACCAAGTGCAGCAGAAGTTCCCTCATCTCATGGAGGAACTCAACGCAATGGGGACCATTTCTTCCTAAGGGGGGAGGAATGATCTAGGTGGATATTGG
>APFE030157434.1:40870-61395 GCA_000404065.3 Pinus taeda
GGTGGCCACCCACCTATCCCATTTGGACCCCCACAATTGTCTCTTTCAGCATTTTCAAGTTCCTTAATTGTAGCACAACTTACTATTTTTAGCAGTTTTTCGGGTCCTGAACTTTTGGAGTCGTTTTGAGGCCCTAAACGACGTTTTTTGGGAAATCTGGGGGCAACATGGGTCCATGGACCGATGTTGCCCTTCCCAAAGTGGTAGTTCTCGGATAGATATTTCTAACGAGCTATAATACGCGTCAAACGGAGATCGTATGCCAAAGTTACGACCCCGGGAAATTGATGTACCAATTTACCCAAAACGGGGCACACAATTTGGCGTTTCATCTTCTAAGGGTCGGTTTTGGAATGTGAAGGGTTTTCCATTGTTTCTCAACAATAAATAGGCCTTCGAGCCTCATTGTAACACAGATCAGAACAGTTCAGAGGCATGTAGCCACACATCTCTTCTCAGAGATAAGCTGCCATTGCCCTAGCTGGTTTATTTCCATTTCTGGTTGTAAGCATATTTCATTATTTTCCATTAATGAAATGAAGTGTTATTTCCACTGCATCTTTGTGTATATGGTTATCTCTATAATTTTTTGTGTTCCTGTTTAAGTCTGGATCATCTTTGATCTGCTGTAATTCAACCGAGTTACTCATTCTCCTCGCTATGTCATTCTCTTCATCCTGTTCTTCTTGCAATAATTTGGCCACAGGGAGAATTAGCTGGATAGGAAAAACAACATTAGCACAATAAATCAGCTTAAATGGAGAATTTTCTATGGAATTCTTGTTGGTAACTTTGTCAGCTCATAGTGCAAACTTCAACTTGGAATCCCAGTTCTTTTTGTTGTCCTCCAACAATTTTTTGATTATCCTTACAAGACTCTTGCTAGATGATTCTGCCAGGCCATTGCCTTCAGGATAATATGAGGTAGAATGCACCAATTGAATGCCCATGGATTCACACATGTCCACCAATTCTTCTGCACTGAAAGCTGCTACATTATCAGTGACTAGTTTGGTTGGGCAACCAAATCTAGTGAAAAATATTCTCATTCAAGAACTATATGATAACTTGATGATTAGCATTTTCAGTGGGTGTGGCCTCAATCCATTTGTTGAAATAATTAGTGGCTACCAAGATCCATTTGTGATGGCCATTGGAATGTGGATTGATCTCACCTATGAAGTCCAAGCCCCATTGTTAGAAGGGACCATTGATGTGTACTGGCTTCAAGGACAAAGATTTTAGTTGTTGTCTTCCTGCAAACCTTTGGCATTTGTTACAAGATTTCACAAAAGAAAACACTTCAGAGAATAGAGTAGGCCAATAATACTTAGCTCTCAGGATCTTGTGGGCTGTAGTTTTCCAATAATGATTCCCTCTGTAGATGCTAAAATGGAACTGGTGCGTGACTTCCAAAGATTGTCCTTTGTCTAGACATCTCAAGAGGATCATGTTGGCTACTCAAATTGTTTATTGATTAAACAGTCGAGTACCACATTAAATTGTCAACCCGAGAAAGTCCTTTTGTTTCAAAGGTGACCTCGTACTGTATGCACTTAATTCTAAAAGCATTTTTGGTTGTAGTATAAACAAATCTATTTTCTATCAAACCCTTACTCTGTGTTACAACAGCTATGATCTATTGCAGAAATGAAATGAAAGCAATTAATTAATGGTAACAAATCTGCAGAAAGAAATGATGGCCGTTTTGTAATAGAGGACCAGGACCCTCTCCTCAGAATAAGGATGTTCAACACCTGCCTCTGTGACCAATTTTCCAATGCACACTGAAAATCCTAATCATCGGTGACACACTCTCACAGCGCCAATCGATCAAGGAAACAAAGTATCAGCAGAAAGGAAATATCGGAAGCAAGGTTATAAATACACAGAAATCACACACACACTTAACAGAAAAGAAATGGGTGAATCTTGTGAAGAAGGTGGGCCATGTCCCTCTCACAAGATTCCCCTGAACACAGATGCTAAGTTGAAATGCTCAGAACAATGCTTTATTCATCTGCCAAAATGCCCAATTACAATAAAGATTCAGACTCGCTCTGCACTACAATACTTTTGTTATAACTCGCCCCCTCTCAACTGTAGATGTCTCCTCTTTATAGAGGAGACATCTATTACAATAGATTGTCATTATTCATTCAGTTTGATCCTTTTGTACAAAAATAGGAAATCAATTCCTGTTACAGCATGCTGTTACAACATCGTATATCTTTGTCATCCTTTGTCTAGTCGGATCCTTTTGCTGTTGCAAAATTGGTATACCTCGTCCATCTCTTTGAGATCCTTGTACTATCCTTGGCTGTTTCACTGTTGTTGTCGATTTGATAAATCTCAACTGTTCCCTTGAATTTCTCATGTTGTTCCTGGTGTTCCAACATCTGCGACTATGTTTTGTTGATCATGTTATGTCAGCATCTGCCAAGTATAGTTCTGCCAGCTTCAGACAGTTACTTCCCCGCTAGACAATTGTTGTTTTGCCCTTTGCAAAATAAGGTCTTACCCACTTTAGTCAGTTGTTGTTTCCGGTGTTACAGCAACTGTACAATTGTTGTTCTGGTGTTGCAGCAACTGTGAATTATAATTCTGCAGACTTTGAACAGTTCCAACAATTGTCAGCGACTTAGTCAACTTCCAAAGATTAATTATAAAGATAACATGAATATGTGTTGAATAATTAAACATATAGCAATGAGGAGAGTTACTTCATACCTTGGAATAATGAGGTCAAAATGTTATCAAGGGTTTCAACTTATGGGCTAAAAAGGATAACATCATGACAAGATATGAGGTCAAAAGTAGAAAATGTGGAGTCCTAACATCCCCCCCAACTGAAAGGGTTGCATGTCCTCATGCAACGTTTACTCTGAATCTGAGTCGGAGTACTGGGATGAACAATGTAAGTTGCTGATATAGTAGCTAAAGAAGGTTTTATCAGACCTGCTTCTGAATCCATCAACACTCTGTAATTGCTGCCATATTGCCACCTCCTCGTTTTTGGTCAGTTTGTAATGAGCCTTATATTGCTGACCAGGTAACCACAAGAGAGGGAAATGAAAACGGTAACCAATCCACCTTTCAACACATTGTTCCATACATTTAACATAATAAGGTATGCGTGAAATTGCTACCTGAAGATTGAGGGGATTGTAAGGATGATATTCCTATCTCTCTTTGGGACAATGTTCCCAAAATAAATTGTTTGCTTCGATGGCCAGCGCCGTTTTTGTTTTTACATAATGTTGGCAGTCCTGCAAGACTGTTGCCTGTAGTTTCCTCATGTGATCAACCATCTCTGGATTACTCATATTTTTTTGATGTTGTGCAATGAAGGTGGCTGCATTCCGTGGTTCATTTCGAATCTAGAGAAGGCAGCTCTGCTCATTATGCGTTGCTGACATATAGGAATTTTTCCAAGTAAGTTGATTGGCTAGAAAAGAGATGAAGGCTCTTAGTTGGTTATTTCACCAACAATAGGGAGTATATTCATCACTCTATCTTCAGGCATGGCCTCATTGTGAAGATAGAGTTCACAGAGCAAGTTTTGATCATTATTTGGTGCTTCTCTGAATGTTTCAATAAATTGATCAGGTGTATCAACTTGGTCGGGTCTTCCATCTCTAATTGCCTTTATTTGCAAGAATGCCAACCGTTCTCTCAAGAATACTGCATAATTGAAAGAGGGTTTCCTCGTAGCCAGTACCCTCTGGACTAGATCGAAGACATGGGACAACCTAGCTTTGACTTCCTTATTTTCTTTATGTTGAGCTCGAGACTGTTCAAGTGCATCCCAATTTCCGTATGCATAGATGAACCAGATTGACTTTTTTTGTTGGAATACCTTCCCTTGTGAAATCTCATATTCTATTCTCCATGTGTCCTTTAGTTGTTGAAAACTAAAGGTCTCAGTGTGAGCATTGCTGACACGGGGAGGTTTAGCCTGTGCATAGGCATCAGAAAAATATTTTTGTTTTGTAGTAGTTTGGGTGGCCCGAGGTGGTTCTATGTCTTCCTCCACAACTCTTGAAAAACCTGTTGGTTCTTGTGTAACAGCAGGTTGCTCTATTTCTTCTTTTACAATTCTTGGAGAACCTGCTGGTTCTTGTGTAACAACAGGTTGTTCTATTTCTTCTTCTGCAACTCTTGTTGGTTCTTGTGTAAAAGCAGGTTGTTCTATTTCTTATTCTGCAACTCCTGCTGGTTCTTGTGTAACAGCAGGTTGTTCTGTTTCTCCTACTGGTTCTTGTGTAACAACAGGTTGTTCTATTTCTCCTGCTGGTTCTTGTGTAACAGTAGGTTGTTTGATGGATGGCATCTAACCTATTCTCGTCTAGTTCCTGAAGTTGCTGCAACCTGGATGTCTGTGCGTTGGTCAAATCAAGGTTAATAGCTAAAGCAGTTCTTAAAGTTTTGATTTCAAACTCCAGAGAGAAAACAAAAATTTTACCAAAAACTAATTCATAGGGTGAAAAGCCTGTAGTATTCCTCCAAGTGGTTCTATAAGCCCATAATGCTTCAGGCAACTTTTGAAACCAATCCCTCTTGTTTTCCTTTATTGTTTTTGTCAAAATGGCTTCTATGACTTTATTGGTGATTTCCACCTGCCCATTTGCCTGGTGGTGATAAGGTGTGGTCATTTTATGCTTAATATGGTATTTCTGCAATGTGTCTTTAAAGCCAAGAGAGTTAAAAGGAGGTCCTCCATCAGTGACTAGTTCCCTAGGCAGTCCAAACCTAACGAAGATCTCTTGAAATAAAAATGTTAATACTGATTCTTCATTAGCTTTGAGGAGTGCCTTAGCTTCTACCCACTTAGTCATATAATCCGTGCATACTAGTATGTAAACTTTTTGATTGGATGGAGGGTTAATGGGACCTATAAAATCTAGTGCCCATCTTTCAAAAGGTTCAAGAATTACCTAGGGATTGAGTGGCATTTCATCCCTGTGATTAGGCTGGCACATTCTTTGATAGCTATCGGAGGCCCTGACATATTTCTTTGCATCCTTGAAGATTGAGGGCCACTAGTAACCCATCCTGAGAACTTTGTGTGCTATTCTTTTGTCTGCAAAATGTCCTCCACAAGGGCCATCGTGGCAGGCTTTCAATACATCATAAATTTGATCTTCGCCAATGCATCTCTGGATCTCCTGATCGAGTCCTGTGTGAAACAGACATCCACTTATCCAGCTGTACCTAGCGCTTTGCTGAATGATTTTCCTTTTTTCTCTATGCGATAGGTGTGATGGTAATTTCCCTGCAACTAATTAGTTGGAAATGTCTGCATACCAAGGTGAGTGAGCAGATACTGCAAATAAATACTCGTCAGGAAAAGAATCATCTACTGGAATATTTTCATTAGTTTTTAACCGAGAAAGGAAATCAACAACTACATTCTCTCTTCTTGGTCGATCTACAATTGTGATATCAAATTCTTGTAATAACAATAACCATCTGGTAACTCAAGCATTTGTAACTCATTTGTTCATTAAGTATTTAATGGCCGAGTGGTCAATATGCACAAAAGTAGTATAACCAGTAATATAATGCCGAAACTTATTGATAGCATAAATGACTGCTAGGAATTACTTCTCAGTAACTGTATAATTAAGTTCTACGGGGGTCGTGTTTTTACTAATAAAATAAATGGCATAGGGAAGACTGTTTTCTTCCTGTCCCAAGACAGCTCCAATGGCAGTGTCTAAGGCATCAGAGGATATATGAAAGGGGAGTGCCCAATCAGGTCCTCTCAAAATGGGAGCTGTAGACAACTAATTTTTAAGTTCATCGAACGCTTTTTCACAATCATCAGTCCACTTAAATTCAACATTTTTCGTTAGTAACACAAACATAGGAGAAGCTATTTTATAAAAATTCTTGATAAATCTTCTATAATACCCGGCATGTCCTAAGAAACTTCTCACATCAGTTTGGGTTTTGGGGATAGGGAGGTTCTGAATTACCTGTATTTTAGCTGGATCGACTTGGATTCCTAAGAATGAGACGAAGTGACCCAATACAATACGTTGATTCATCATCATATGGCATTTTTCAGTACTTAAGGCAAGGTGTGCTTCTATACATTGCTTAAGTACTTTTTCAAGGTTCTGTAAAGCATCCTCAAAGGTCGTGCCATAAGGAGTAAAGTCATCCATAAATATTTCTAAAGAATCATTTAACATATCAGAAAAAATCCCTATCACTTCTCTTTGAAATGTTGTTGGGGCATTACATAGCCCAAATGGAAGAACCCTATAGGAAAAGGTCCCCCATGCGCTAGTAAAAGTGGTTTTGTCCTGATCTTGGGGTGCAATCTTTATCTGATTATATCCGCTAAATCCATACAAAAAGGAAAAGAATTTCTTACCTACCAAGTTATCTAATACCTGATCAATGAATGGTGAAGGGAAATGGTCTTTCTGGGTGGCCTTATTTAGGGCTCTATAGTCCACACATACTCGCCATTTCCCATTTTTCTTGGGTACAATTACTAGTGGAGAAACCCATTCACTATCAGATATCGGGTATATAAATCCTGCATTCAACAATTTTTGAAGTTCTTCTTTTACAATTTCCCTTAAATTGGGATTCATCTGTCGTTGGGGTTGACAGACTAGCCAAGATCTTTTTTTAATATAAATGCGGTGGGTGCATAGTTCAGGAGAAATCCCCTTCATATATGTATAATCCAATGTGAATGCTCCTTTATTTTCATGAAGTAGCTTCATTAACTGTTGTTTTTTATTGTCTGTTAAATTCGGATTTATATTTAATGTTTTACTTGGCTCGATTTCTACTGTTATAGTTTTGGAGGGGCTGTCAGCTAATGTCTGAGGTAGATTTCCAGTTTCAAGGTTCTGCTAGGATTCAGATTCCAAGATTGCAGTGAAGTGATTATGTATTTTTGGACTGACCGAAGAAGGTTCAGAAATAAAGTTGTTGATTAATTCATCTTCGGTTGAGTCTTTCAAAGTTAAAGCTTGTCCGATAGTTAAAATAGATTGGGTTTCCTCATCCTCATAATCTAACCATACAAAATTGTTGTTATTAATCATGGGTGTAGCCAGCCAAGTTATTAGAATCAGTGGATGACCCCCCAACTTTGTTTTAGTTTGTAACACAACAAAGTCGGCTAGGTAATTCCAAGATTCTACGGAAATTACCAGGTCCTCAATGACTCCTTCGGGTTTAATTGTAGAACGGTCAGCCAGCTCTAGAATGGTTGGGGTTTCCCTAATTAAATGTTTCAACTGCAGTAATTGTGTTGTTTCAAGTGTCATAATGTTTATTGCAGCACCCAGATCTACTAGAACTTTAGAGACAAAGGTTTTACCAACCTAAACTGTTACTGTAGGGTGACCAGGGTCACCATATTTCACAAGGGGGTCTTTTTCTATCATCAAAGCAGTCAGTTCTCCCATCACATGGACTGTGAGGGGTTCCTTAGCTTTTCTTCTAGGCCTTTTAATACATATATCCCTAACAGTTCTAGCATAAATTGGAATATCTCTTAGTGCTTGCAATAACGGAATTTTGACATATAAATTCTGCAGCTCTCCTAAAAGGTTAAAAACAGGTGGCTCAAATGTTTTGGTAAGAGCCAAACGTTCAGGGAAGGGTGGCTCTGCTGTTTGAGCAGTCTTGTTAGAAGATGATTCAATTGCTTAAACATTGTTGTTAGATGAGTTTTCTTTTCTAGTTTCCTCTTTTTCAGAGTCAGTAATATCATCAATGATGGGTTCAACTATTCTCCCATAACGTAAATGGATATCATTACATTGCATAGGGGAAACAGGTTGACTTTGAATATCAATTACCTGCAGAGCTTTATTATTATTCAGGTTGGGGTTAGGTTGTACAGGCAGTTGGGGTCTGATTGACTGGTTATTCGGCGGAGCGTTAGATGGTAAGGAAAGAGATTGTTGGTGTTGAGGAAATGGAATCTGTTGGGCTGTCTAGTTTGGGTTCCATTGATTGAAATAAGGTTGTTGAAGAGTCCAAGGATTCCACATGGTAGGATCGGTAAAAGGAGGATTTGGTTGCTACATAGGTGGAAATTGCATTGGATTAAAGGGTGGGTATTGCATTTGATTCATGGGTGGGTAATTTGTTTGAAAAGGAGAGTGATTATTCCAACGACTAAATGATGTGTTAGAATTCATACCTTGTCTTTGTGGTTGCCATTGCCTCCTTTTTGTCATCAGGTACACTGATTTAGCTTCGCCTTCAGTTGATTGCAGTGCTGCCTTTATTCCTGGCAAAGAAGGGCATTGTTGAGTCTCATGATCCTTTTCACAGACGGTACAAATTAGTAACCTATCCAATGGGCATTCCCTCAGTGGGTGCTTCCCTCTGCATTTAGAACAGAAAATAGCGAGAGCAGCTTCTGCTTCTGCCTGCTTATTTTTAACCCGTAGGGCATCAATTTTTGAAGCAAAAGAGATTAACATTTCAGTTTTAAACTCTTCAAGCAAATTACCTATTTCAGCTTGTGTTGCTCCTCCACTTGCTGATTTCTGGACTCTTGAGTATATATTGTCTCTACTTTTAGATCTGCTTGTTGATCCTCTGGAACATCTCATATAGAGGTTGATAATCTCATCAAGTGGTTCTTTGGAGATATCCCCTTTTCCAAGCATATTTAGCATATACAAGCAGTCATATCATACCCCTTTTAGCAGTATTGTCTTCAGAATATCCTTACTCATAGTCGGATGATCAGATCGCTGCAGATTATACTGCAGTCTCTCTACAAAATCCTCCATATTCTCGTCCTCTTTCTGAACCATTTTAAACAATTCTTCCTTCCTTTCTCTTGTTCGAAAGTAATCCTGATATTTGGTCAAAAAACTTTCTTTCATCTGATCCCACGTAGTGATTACCTGAGCCCCTAAGCTCATAAACTACCTTAACGCGTTTCCTTTCAATGTTGCTAGAAACATTTTAATTTTTGAGCAGGAGTTACATAATCATAACTCCTACACAGTATATCAAATTCAAAGAGAAACTCATCAGGATCTTCAGAGGATAACCCATGAAAATTAGGTAATGTTGCAGGTGGAATGTTCTTCATAGGGATTGCTCCTCTTGGAAGATCCCCAATAGGAAATTCTAGGGTGGAGAGTGAATTTCCCCCATTCCTTCTACTCTGTTATCTTCCATTGGTCTTTTTCCTGAATCACTTACTCTGTCTTCAGTATCTTCTGTTTCTTCAGGTTCTTATACTGGTTCCTCAACGTGCTCTGGTGTTTCTAGCTTCCTTTCAGGTCCTAGTACTTCCTCCGTCTGGTGATTTGTTTGAGAGGAATACTGGATCTGAGGTCTTTGGGAACTTATTCTCTGGGATGTCTCAGCCTTTGAAATGATCTCGTCAATGAAAGTTTTTCTTCCTCCTCCTGTGCACTTGCCACCTGTGAAGTTAGCTTTCCTGCGTCCTCTCATGCACATGTTATTCTAAAGAAAAATCATTAATGCCTTTAAAATCTTTTAGTCGCCTTCCCCGGCAATAGCGCAAAAATGTTGGCTACTCGAATTGTTTATTGATTAAATAGTCGAGTACCACATTAAATTGTCAACCCGGGAAAGTCATTTTGTTTCAAAGGTGACCTCGTACTGTATGCACTTAATTCTAAAAGAATTAAAGTTTGTAGTATAAACAAATCTATTTTCTATCAAACCCTTACTCTGTGTTACAGCAACTATGATCTATTGCAAAAATGAAATGAAAGCAATTAATTAATGGTAACAAATCTGCAAAAAGAAATGATGGCCGTTTTGTAATAGAGGACCAGGACCTTGTCCTCAGAATAAGGATATTCAACACCTGCCTCTGTGACCAATTTGCCAATGCACAATGAAAATCCTAATCACCGGTGACACACTCTCACAACGCCAATCGATCAAGGAAACAGAGTATCAACAAAAATGAAATATCGGAAGCAAGGTTAGAAATACACAGAAATCACACACACACTTAACAGAAAAGAAATGGGTGAATATTGTGAAGAAGGTGGGCCTTGTCCCTCTCACAAGATTCCCCTGAACACAGATGCTAAGCTGAAATGCTCAGAACAGTGCTTTATTCATCTGCCAAAATGTCCAATTAAAATAAAGATTCAGACTCGCTCTACACTACAATACTTCTGTTATAACTCCCCCCCTCTCAATTGCAGATGTCTCCTCTTTATAAAGGAGACATCTATTACAATAGATTGTCATTATTCATTCAGTTTGATCCTTTTGTACAAAAATAGGAAATCAATTCCTGTTACAGCATGCTGTTACAACAATGTATATCTTTGTCATCCTTCGTCTAGTCGGATCCTTTTGTTGTTGCAAAACTGGTATACCTCGTCCATCTCCTTGAGATCCTTGTACTATCCTTGGCTGTTTCGCTGTTGTTGTCAATTTGATAAATCTCAACTGTTCCCTTGAAGTTCTCATGTTGTTCCTGGTGTTCTAGCATTTGTGACTATGTTTTGTTGATCATGCTATGTCAGCATCTGCCAAGTATAGTTCTGCCAGCTTCAGACGGTTACTGCCCCGCTAGACAATTGTTGTTTCTCCCTTTGCAACATAAGGTCTTACCCACTTTAGTCAGTTGCTATTTCTGGTGTTACGGCAACTGCACAATTGTTGTTTCTGGTGTTGCAGCAACTGTGAATTATAATTCTGCGAACTTTGAACAGTTCCAACAATTGTCAGTGACTTAGTCAACTTCCAAAGATTAATTATAAAGATAACATAAATATGTATTGAATAATTAAACATATATCAATGAGGAGAGTTACTTCATACCTTGGAATAATGAGGTCAAAATGTTATCAAGGGTTTCAACTTATGGGCTAAAAAGGGGTAACATCATGAAAAAATATGAGGTTAAAAGTTGACAATATGGAGTCCTAACAGATCCCTGATGGGTCTTTCCAATAGAGTAGGTTTTCATTAATGAAGAATTTGGCTGATTTGAGCTTAATGGCCCAGGCTTGACTTGAGCTATGCCCTGGAGGGACTTCTAGCTTCTGCAAAAAAATAACTACACTGGAATACCATTCACAAGTGGCTAGATTTTCAGCCAACGGCTGATTCTACTCTCACTCTACTGCTACTTCCTCTGTCTGCTCACCACCTGAATTTGAACCCATGCAATTGACGTCTAACCATACAGCAGAGTCTTTCATCAGTTGTAGCCAGCCAAGGTCTTCCTAGAATCAGTGGATGACCCCCCAACTTTGTTTTAGTTTGTAACACAACAAAGTCGGCTAGGTAATTCCAAGATTCTACGGAAATTACCAGGTCCTCAATGACTCCTTCGGGTTTAATTGTAGAACGGTCAGCCAGCTCTAGAATGGTTGGGGTTTCCCTAATTAAATGTTTCAACTGCAGTAATTGTGTTGTTTCAAGTGTCATAATGTTTATTGCAGCACCCAGATCTACTAGAACTTTAGAGACAAAGGTTTTACCAACCTAAACTGTTACTGTAGGGTGACCAGGGTCACCATATTTCACAAGGGGGTCTTTTTCTATCATCAAAGCAGTCAGTTCTCCCATCACATGGACTGTGAGGGG
Source organism: Pinus taeda (assembly GCA_000404065.3). NCBI lineage: Eukaryota > Viridiplantae > Streptophyta > Pinopsida > Pinales > Pinaceae > Pinus > Pinus taeda. Next base: position 52,457 of record APFE030157434.1, read on the forward strand.
TTCCTTAGCTTTTCTTCTAGGCCTTTTAATACATATATCCCTAACAGTTCTAGCATAAATTGGAATATCTCTTAGTGCTTGCAATAACGGAATTTTGACATATAAATTCTGCAGCTCTCCTAAAAGGTTAAAAACAGGTGGCTCAAATGTTTTGGTAAGAGCCAAACGTTCAGGGAAGGGTGGCTCTGCTGTTTGAGCAGTCTTGTTAGAAGATGATTCAATTGCTTAAACATTGTTGTTAGATGAGTTTTCTTTTCTAGTTTCCTCTTTTTCAGAGTCAGTAATATCATCAATGATGGGTTCAACTATTCTCCCATAACGTAAATGGATATCATTACATTGCATAGGGGAAACAGGTTGACTTTGAATATCAATTACCTGCAGAGCTTTATTATTATTCAGGTTGGGGTTAGGTTGTACAGGCAGTTGGGGTCTGATTGACTGGTTATTCGGCGGAGCGTTAGATGGTAAGGAAAGAGATTGTTGGTGTTGAGGAAATGGAATCTGTTGGGCTGTCTAGTTTGGGTTCCATTGATTGAAATAAGGTTGTTGAAGAGTCCAAGGATTCCACATGGTAGGATCGGTAAAAGGAGGATTTGGTTGCTACATAGGTGGAAATTGCATTGGATTAAAGGGTGGGTATTGCATTTGATTCATGGGTGGGTAATTTGTTTGAAAAGGAGAGTGATTATTCCAACGACTAAATGATGTGTTAGAATTCATACCTTGTCTTTGTGGTTGCCATTGCCTCCTTTTTGTCATCAGGTACACTGATTTAGCTTCGCCTTCAGTTGATTGCAGTGCTGCCTTTATTCCTGGCAAAGAAGGGCATTGTTGAGTCTCATGATCCTTTTCACAGACGGTACAAATTAGTAACCTATCCAATGGGCATTCCCTCAGTGGGTGCTTCCCTCTGCATTTAGAACAGAAAATAGCGAGAGCAGCTTCTGCTTCTGCCTGCTTATTTTTAACCCGTAGGGCATCAATTTTTGAAGCAAAAGAGATTAACATTTCAGTTTTAAACTCTTCAAGCAAATTACCTATTTCAGCTTGTGTTGCTCCTCCACTTGCTGATTTCTGGACTCTTGAGTATATATTGTCTCTACTTTTAGATCTGCTTGTTGATCCTCTGGAACATCTCATATAGAGGTTGATAATCTCATCAAGTGGTTCTTTGGAGATATCCCCTTTTCCAAGCATATTTAGCATATACAAGCAGTCATATCATACCCCTTTTAGCAGTATTGTCTTCAGAATATCCTTACTCATAGTCGGATGATCAGATCGCTGCAGATTATACTGCAGTCTCTCTACAAAATCCTCCATATTCTCGTCCTCTTTCTGAACCATTTTAAACAATTCTTCCTTCCTTTCTCTTGTTCGAAAGTAATCCTGATATTTGGTCAAAAAACTTTCTTTCATCTGATCCCACGTAGTGATTACCTGAGCCCCTAAGCTCATAAACTACCTTAACGCGTTTCCTTTCAATGTTGCTAGAAACATTTTAATTTTTGAGCAGGAGTTACATAATCATAACTCCTACACAGTATATCAAATTCAAAGAGAAACTCATCAGGATCTTCAGAGGATAACCCATGAAAATTAGGTAATGTTGCAGGTGGAATGTTCTTCATAGGGATTGCTCCTCTTGGAAGATCCCCAATAGGAAATTCTAGGGTGGAGAGTGAATTTCCCCCATTCCTTCTACTCTGTTATCTTCCATTGGTCTTTTTCCTGAATCACTTACTCTGTCTTCAGTATCTTCTGTTTCTTCAGGTTCTTATACTGGTTCCTCAACGTGCTCTGGTGTTTCTAGCTTCCTTTCAGGTCCTAGTACTTCCTCCGTCTGGTGATTTGTTTGAGAGGAATACTGGATCTGAGGTCTTTGGGAACTTATTCTCTGGGATGTCTCAGCCTTTGAAATGATCTCGTCAATGAAAGTTTTTCTTCCTCCTCCTGTGCACTTGCCACCTGTGAAGTTAGCTTTCCTGCGTCCTCTCATGCACATGTTATTCTAAAGAAAAATCATTAATGCCTTTAAAATCTTTTAGTCGCCTTCCCCGGCAATAGCGCAAAAATGTTGGCTACTCGAATTGTTTATTGATTAAATAGTCGAGTACCACATTAAATTGTCAACCCGGGAAAGTCATTTTGTTTCAAAGGTGACCTCGTACTGTATGCACTTAATTCTAAAAGAATTAAAGTTTGTAGTATAAACAAATCTATTTTCTATCAAACCCTTACTCTGTGTTACAGCAACTATGATCTATTGCAAAAATGAAATGAAAGCAATTAATTAATGGTAACAAATCTGCAAAAAGAAATGATGGCCGTTTTGTAATAGAGGACCAGGACCTTGTCCTCAGAATAAGGATATTCAACACCTGCCTCTGTGACCAATTTGCCAATGCACAATGAAAATCCTAATCACCGGTGACACACTCTCACAACGCCAATCGATCAAGGAAACAGAGTATCAACAAAAATGAAATATCGGAAGCAAGGTTAGAAATACACAGAAATCACACACACACTTAACAGAAAAGAAATGGGTGAATATTGTGAAGAAGGTGGGCCTTGTCCCTCTCACAAGATTCCCCTGAACACAGATGCTAAGCTGAAATGCTCAGAACAGTGCTTTATTCATCTGCCAAAATGTCCAATTAAAATAAAGATTCAGACTCGCTCTACACTACAATACTTCTGTTATAACTCCCCCCCTCTCAATTGCAGATGTCTCCTCTTTATAAAGGAGACATCTATTACAATAGATTGTCATTATTCATTCAGTTTGATCCTTTTGTACAAAAATAGGAAATCAATTCCTGTTACAGCATGCTGTTACAACAATGTATATCTTTGTCATCCTTCGTCTAGTCGGATCCTTTTGTTGTTGCAAAACTGGTATACCTCGTCCATCTCCTTGAGATCCTTGTACTATCCTTGGCTGTTTCGCTGTTGTTGTCAATTTGATAAATCTCAACTGTTCCCTTGAAGTTCTCATGTTGTTCCTGGTGTTCTAGCATTTGTGACTATGTTTTGTTGATCATGCTATGTCAGCATCTGCCAAGTATAGTTCTGCCAGCTTCAGACGGTTACTGCCCCGCTAGACAATTGTTGTTTCTCCCTTTGCAACATAAGGTCTTACCCACTTTAGTCAGTTGCTATTTCTGGTGTTACGGCAACTGCACAATTGTTGTTTCTGGTGTTGCAGCAACTGTGAATTATAATTCTGCGAACTTTGAACAGTTCCAACAATTGTCAGTGACTTAGTCAACTTCCAAAGATTAATTATAAAGATAACATAAATATGTATTGAATAATTAAACATATATCAATGAGGAGAGTTACTTCATACCTTGGAATAATGAGGTCAAAATGTTATCAAGGGTTTCAACTTATGGGCTAAAAAGGGGTAACATCATGAAAAAATATGAGGTTAAAAGTTGACAATATGGAGTCCTAACAGATCCCTGATGGGTCTTTCCAATAGAGTAGGTTTTCATTAATGAAGAATTTGGCTGATTTGAGCTTAATGGCCCAGGCTTGACTTGAGCTATGCCCTGGAGGGACTTCTAGCTTCTGCAAAAAAATAACTACACTGGAATACCATTCACAAGTGGCTAGATTTTCAGCCAACGGCTGATTCTACTCTCACTCTACTGCTACTTCCTCTGTCTGCTCACCACCTGAATTTGAACCCATGCAATTGACGTCTAACAAACTGCAATTTTCCTTGGCCATAAGCTTAGCCAAGCCCTGGCCTTTAACGAGCTTGGTGGGCTTCACATCTATGTTGAACTCTATGAATTTTGCAATCCATTTAGCTCTCTTTCCATCAATATCCTACCGAGTTAGAACATATTTTACTGAGGCTGACGGTACATATGAAGTTACTTTGGAATGCAGAATATAAATTATGAATGCCTTTAAAGATTTTATGAGAGAATAATCTTGTTTCTCAATAAGGTCATACCTTAGTTCAACGTCCCTCAGAGTTTTGTTGAAAAAGCTCACAGGGTGTTCTACGCCTTCATCATTTTTCTGCAATAGAACCGCTACAAGTGTATAATAAGAGGCAAAAGAGAAGATATAAAAATCCCTGTTATAATTTGGGCTGATTAGAGTGGGAGCTTCCATGATAGCTTATTTGATGGCTTCAAAAGAACTTCTTGCACCATCTATCCATTTTATTTTTTATCCTTTCTTCATCATGGAAGTGATGTGCTTCACTAGCTCTATGAAGTTTGGAATAAACCTCTTGACAAATTTAATCTTACCCAGGAAAGATTGAATGTCCCTTTTTGACCTTGGGATGGACAATGTCTGAAATTCTTGAACTCTTGTTGGATCGATCTTCACACCTTCGGTAGAAACAATATGTCCCAGTAGTTTGCCTTCTTGTAGAGAAAACTGTGACTTCTTTGGGTTTATACAAATTCCAAACTGTCTGCATTTTAGAAACACCTTCTTCAAATGCTGAAAATGGTCCTTGTGAGTGCTGGAAAAGATTGTTACATCATCGAGGTAAATCAGGACAAACTTTTCCTTCTCTCCCACAAAGGCTATGTCCATGGCCCTTTGAAAAGTAGCCCCAATATTCATCAGTCCAAAAGGCATTTTAGATTACATGAAAGTGCCCCAAGGAGTAGTGAAGGTAGTCTTTTCCTGATCCTCTGGATGTACAACAATTTGATTGTACCCTGGAATCCATCTAAGAAAGACATAACCCTAGCCCTTGAAACTTTTTGCAGCAATTGTTCTGTCTTAGGCAGGGGGTAGTTGTATTTTTTAGAGCGTTTGTTCAGGTTCCTGAAGTCAACACAAAGCTTGATTTCTACATTCTTCTTTCTTACTACCACAAGCTTAGCTATCCACTTTGAATACCTTAGGGGAACTATGATCTGGGCATCCAGCAGCTTCTTGATTTCATATTCAATCAAAGGCAATAAGAGAGGGTTGATAGATCTTAATTTCTACTTAAAAGGGATGGTGTTTTTCTCTAGTGGAATCCTATGTTGAATGATGTTGGTGTCATAGGTCTTAAGATCAATGTATTCCCAAGCCAAAATATCAGCAAATTGTTTCATCAAGGTGCAATACTCAGAACTTTGGATAGAAGATAAGTTGCAGAATTTTCTCTACAAATTAGCTAGCTCACTAATATCATGTAGAAATTTCACCTGCAGATCAAACTGATACATGCAATGTACTAAAGCATAATAATAGATCTACATCTACCATAAACTTGCGAAAGCTAATCAACCATGAGAAACATTAAGCATGAACACGTATAACTAATAAGAAGGAATAAATCACACATAACACAGAAGAATTTATCTAGGAAAAGCACCAGCTTAAAACCCCATCTCTGTATTATCAATCAAGTGGAAATCCTCAACAACATACAAAAAGAATTAGCTCAAAATCTATCCTGCTCTCTCCGTACTCTGATGATGAAGCTCATGGACTACCTAGCCCTGTATATAAAGTTGCACCTCATGTCCAAGCTCCTATTTCCTTGCCCATGCAAGGAATACTTACTAGAAATATTCTAGCATCTGATAGTACATTGTCCGACATCTGATCTCAACTGGGGCTCTGACAGAACTGACATGCATAAGTTATCCATGAGTGAATACACAATTATCTGAAAATAATAGTTGTCACATGCATCAAAGCATCAACAAACTATATCTCATTAATTAATCTAACTAAACTTGACTAAGTCAAACTAAGTCAATTGATCCTCTCAATATAGAACTCATCCTTAATTCCTCAATCAGTGGAGCAAATCAAGGACACATTCCCCCATTAGTGGAGAAATAATTGCATGTTCTCACAAAGACTTCAAGTTTTCTTTTCCTTAACTAATTAACTCATGGAGAATTAATTAATTAATATTCCAAACTACTGGTAAGAACAAATTCGAATTTACTTCCTATAGATAGACTAGGGACTGCTATAAATAGGAAGGGACCCAGAAATGCTTTTTTTAGCAGTTTCACCTCTCACCCAAGGTGGCCAAAATGTTCATTGGCCAAACTACTATTTTTAGAAGTGTTATTTTTGAGCAGTTCTATTTTTAGCACTTTCTAAATTTAGCATTTCTTGTTGCACACTTTTCAACACTCCCTCTCAACAAGAAAGGCTTCGTCTTGAACCCGATCTTGTAAATCTGGAATGTTATGCATGCAACACATCTACCAAGTGCGGTTGCTCCAGAAACACTCTGAACAAAAAAACTCCCAATGACCTTTCTGTTGTGCTAGAAACATACTCTGATACTGAAGCTCTACTTGCTGTTAACAAGTTCTCCCTCTCTGACCTCTACTCTACTGTAGCATCTCCATCCATCTCTCACCATTGCACCCTTCTCTTTGCTACCTTGCACTATGCAACACACTTGTGCCTCTCGCATTGTTGCAGCCTGCATGCTCTACACTGTCATGGGATTCCTTGCACTGTAGCTCTCTCTGTCGCTCCATCCACATCTGTCTCTACCCAATCAGTCAGTTCCTGCTACTCCACATCAGGGCTCCCATAGCAAGGTCTCATCCAAGAGGTTGGGTACCTCAAGGATCCTGCCCCTCCTCCTTGGGATGATCACTCTATATCGCCCCACATCCTACCTGGAGGTATGGCTGCATGTGATCCCTCTACCCACCTCGCTCGAAGTTTCCCCCTACTGGAGGTCTCTGCATGAGTAGATGTCTCTACTCAATCTCCACTCAACTTCCCTTGTTGTGTTATGCTTCTTAACCTGCAAATGATACCCAAATACAGAATATGCGAAGAAAAGAGACCGAGAACACAGAATATGCGAAGAAAAGATATCCAGAACACAGAATAGCGATGACTTTATTATTTCAGAGAGTAATGTTCACTTGCCTCTTCGAGGGGGCAACGTCCAATAGAGCAGAGCTCGATTACAAAGATAAGACATGATGCTCCTCGCAGGGAGTTACTATCCTATATATATGACTCCTACAAGTAATACCATGGGCCAATACCGCTTATTACTAATACCGTCGGCCCATTTGCAACTAACTATGGTTCCTTTATTAATTGCGGATTAACCACTTACAATTATTAATATGGGCTTTATTGACTCTTAACTATGACGTGGTCCCATTTACATAGATAAGGGGGTTAGGGTGGCACCCTAACATGCCCACCCCCTTAAGACTAGCCTTGTCCTCAAGGCTGAAGCTGCGAAAACTGCTGCAGAATAGTGGTTGGCTCCCAAGTTGCATCTTCTGGAGAGGTGTCTTTCCATTTAACGAGGACTTCCTTAATCATGCGGCCTCGCAGTTGCTTGACTCGTGTGTCGAGGACCTGTTCCGGTTGAAGCCATATGGATCCTTCTCCGTCCAATTCCGGGAGACTAGTCTGAATTCTGCAATTGTTCCCAATCACTTTCTTGAGGCATGAGACATGAAAAACTGGATGGATTTTTGCAGTAGGTGGCAAAGCCAACTTGTAGGCCACTTCTCCAATGCGTTGAAGTACTTGATATGGTCCGTAGAATTTGGGAGAGTGTTTCTGACATCCTTTGTCTTTGAGTGATGTTTGCTTATATGGTTGGAGCCGTAAAAAGACCCGATCCCCTTCTTGAAATTGGTGCTCTGAGCGATGCTGGTCTACCTGTTTCTTCATGCAGTTCTGAGCTTGGTGAAGATTCTCTCGCAAATGGGTGAGCATAGTTGCGCAGCGTTGTAGGAGTTGATCCACTGCTTGGACTTTTGAGCAGCCCTTGAGATATGAAGTAGGTGAAGGCGGGAGTTGACCATATACTTCTTCATATGGAGTCATTTTGGTGGTGGCATGATAGTTGCTGTTATACCACCATTTAGCTAGAGGTAGCCACTGTACCCAAAGGTGTTGTTTTTCTGAAGTAAAACACCTAAGATAGGTTTCTAGACATTTGTTGACTGCTTCAGTTTGACCATCTGTTTGCGGATGGTAGGAAGTACTGAGTTTTAGTTGAGTGCCTTGTATTTTGAAGAGTTCCTGCCAAAAATTGCTGGAGAAGATTGGGTCACGGTCGGACACAATAGAAATGGGCATGCCATGCAATTTGAAGATCTGATCCATGAAAGTTTTAGCAACCAAGGTGGGTGTAAACGGGTGGGGGAGAGCGCAGAAATGAGCATACTTTTACAATCGGTCCACAACCACCATGATGACTGACTTGTTCCCTGACTTTGGAAGACTTGTAATGAAATCCATAGAAACTTCTGTCCAAATGGATGCCGGAATGGGCAATGGTTGTAAGGTGCCTGGTGTGTTGACTGTTTCCCCTTTCTGGCGTTGACAGACCTCGCATTCGGTTATGAAGGTAAGGATGTCATTTTTCATGCCTGTCCAAAAAAATGATCTTCTGGTGCGAGCATATGTCTTCTGAAGGCCCGAATGTCCTGCAATGGGAGATGAGTGCATCTCTGCCAAAATGTGACTTTTGAAAGTGGATGTTGGTGATATTACGACTCTGTCCTTGTAGCGAAGAATATCATCCTACCACGAGTAGCCCTTGGTGGAATTTGGATTGGCCTGTAATTGAGAAATTAGTTGGGAGAGCTCGGGGTGTGAAAACCATTCTCTGCGAGCTTCTTCAATCCATTCTGGAATGGGGAGGGAAATAGCTAGCAGGGTACTTTCCTCCTCAAATTGGCGAGATAATGTATCTGCTACACTATTGTCTTTCCCTTTCTTGTAAATGATCTCATAATCATATCCCAGCATTTTGACTAGCCATTTATTGATGTGGGGAGGATAGGCGTTGCTCCAAAAAATATTTAAGACTGTGATGATCTGTGCGGATTTGGAAATGTCGCCCCAATAAATAAGGTCGCCAGGTGTCGACTGCATGTAAGATGGCCATCATTTCCTTCTTGTATGTAGATTGGCCCTGATTCTTCCCACTGAGTTGCTGGCTT
>APFE030157440.1:0-22670 GCA_000404065.3 Pinus taeda
TTAATATAACCATAAACCTAAAAGTAAAAAAGAATAATTAAATTAATTATATCTGTCGGCTAAGCATCTCTATATATATAATTGAAAAATAAAACCAGTCTTTCAATATTTTTTCATATCCTGAAGATGAACCATCGTTGCTGGTTCGAATCGTCGATGGAAAAGAATCCTTATGCAATGGATCCGGAAGATAATCTAAACAATGATGAAACTCGCAGAAACCTCAAAGACAAGAAATTCACTGTTTTTGTTATCATTTTCGAAAGAGTTTTTTGACCAAATGGAAATGAATTAAAAAAAGAAAAAAGAAAAAAAAAAAAGAAATAGTTTTTTTCCAAGAACGAGCCAAAAAACAAAAGCCTGCTTCAATTTTTGCACAGGTGTTATGGTTTTGGGGATATGCTACGCTCTTGGAGGCCTATTTTTTCAAAAAATAAAATTCTATGTTTTCCTCTTGTTTCAGTCATTGTTTTTTGGTGCACTTTTCTAACAGATGCAATCAATTTTTTCAAAACTAAAAGAGGTTTATGTTGAGCATGGGCCAAATAACAAAAACCTCTCTCATTTTGTGCACATGTGTCATGGTTTGGGAATTACAGGTGTCACTTGGAGACCCATTTTCCATAATTTCTTGCTAATAGAACTCTGATTTTTTTTAAATTCGATTTGTAAATTCAAAGTTTTGGAAGGTTTTAAGTATGATGGGTAATGCAAGGTGAATGTAGATGGTTGATTGGTCACTCATAATTTTTTTGGAGCAGGAGAATTCAATACAAGTTCAAAATTCAACTTCTGCTGCGCAAGTATATCAATCATAGTTATTTACTTCTGCTACGCAAGTATATCAATCATGGTTATTTTTGTAAATTTTTATTTTGGGACCTTCTAGAAGTGATTTTGCTGGTTGGATAAGTGTCAATAAGTTAGCTTAGTTTGAGTTCCAAGCATGATGTTTCTAAAATTGTTTCAAGTTTTAAATCATGATGTTTCTAAGTTGTGATAGTTTCGATATAGTAGTTCCTATTTCTCTGCAGATGCATTGTATCTAGCCTATTTGAGTTCTATGCAGTGAATTCGACCACCTAGAGTGGTAATTTGAATTCCTCATTGTATTTAAAGATGAAAAGACGTGTAAAATGGTTTGGGGGTTGAAGTGTAAGAGGCTAGACTACATTTTTCTAAAATTTTGTATCTTTTTTCCAAATGAATAGAAGAAGGCCGATGTAATTGGGAGAGTGATACCTGTGTCAGTGCTTATTGGTATGTGTGTTCCTTTGTGTTTTGTTTCTAATATATATTTCCATGGTGTAAACATTCTTCATGCTTAGCTTGAAAAGAATATCTCAAAATTCATTGAGTGCTTTGTTTTAGATTAACTGATCATATGTGTTTTCTTTTCTTCTATGGAAATATGAATTCATCAGTGTTTTGATGCTTTATTTGTCATCCTTTCTGATGTTGCACTCATGCACTCACTACAACAAGATTTGATTAAATATCAATAAGCATACCTATCTTGCCCCTGTTTCAATTGCATCATATTCCTTATTCATTTGGATCTGTACTAATGCTATGTTCTTAAGTAGTCATGCCCTTTGCACCTATCTTCAATAAATCAAACTTAAAACTACCATTTGATCAGTATAACCAGCCTAAGACCTAGATCCTATTAGTCATCTAGTTGATTGATAAGAGAACATAGCGAGAGAGCCCTCTCCAAGGCAAGGTGGGTTGGACCTTAGCCTAAAAGAAGTTTGTGGTTACCTTTGGGATTTCTCTCTTCAACCTAGGGAAATTTATGGAGTGCTAACAATGATGATGATATTTAGTGTTCTGTAAGATTAATAAATTATGTTATATAGATGAAGAAACTGAAGTAAATATGTTTTAAAATGCCATTTCAATGTTTGAACATGGTGGAAATGAATGTACTAAGATTATCATGGTTTTTGTAAGTCCAAGAGTACCTCCAGAATAGTCAATTTATAAAACTAGGTAAAGCTATATCTTCTGTTATTAAGGTTAAGACAAGTTAAAAGGAAAAGACACTCATCTTCATCTTCCTAGATATTGCAAATTTTGCAAATTCACTCATCTCAAGGTGTTTTTGGGTTAGTATATTGACTAATTTCACTATGGAAGTTGAGTTTTGGTCTTGTTTTTAGCAATATTCAATTTGTTGTAGTTTTTATCAACCAAATTAGGATTTATATAACCTTTATAAAGTTTCAACTTTATCTTAATCATGATTTAATTGTCATTTCATCTCTTATTTACAAACTTCACATGGATGTAAGGTTTAATATTGTTGATATTAATAATTCAATTGTCTTCCTTTATTCTCCAATAATTAAGCCGTCTTAGAGTCTTTAGTCCAATCTCTTTTAGTTTTGTGGTGGTCATTTCGTACACTAGAAACAATAGTGGGGCCTACTTTTACTCAAATCACTTATGATCTAAATACGAATTCAAGGCTTTAGACTCCAAGGAAGTACATCCAACGTCAATCAATATTTTGAGGTAAGAGAAAATTGCGTTTAATTTTAAAACTATATATTATGAATCATTCTTGAATGACTCATTTTATTCTAAATCTCATGAGGAATGTTGCGGGTCCAAATTTGACAATCATGGAGAATAACTAAAATAGACAAAGTGTTGAAAATGAAGCTTAGAATTTCTACATTTGTTTTCAATATTGTAATAAGTTTTTAAACCACCAATTGTAGGGACCAACCCTGTGTATGTGTGTGTGTTTTAAAGAATAATACAATGAACTAAGAATAAAACCATAAGTAGATAGCATTGGAAATTCAAAAACATTAACCACTTATATAAAACATCCATGAATTTCAATGCATTTCACATATCATCTATTTTACATGTTGTTAACTATAGCCACAATGAAGTCATATAAAAGAACATTTTAAATAACATAGGCACCGTTCACTAGGAGACGAGATTCAATCTTGAATTTTCACTACTTGCACTCCCTTATTGCCGTTTGCCTCTAAGTGTGAATGTTGACATGCTTAATCCGAATGTAGTGACCCATCGGTTGACCTCCCAGCCTACTCTTTGGGTACTTTCCTTCCTCGCAGACCCTTGAGCTGCAATGGGGTTGTACAATGGAAGAGATGTACTAGCTGGTAGAGGAGAGCACTCCTTGTCTCAAGAGGCCCCTCTCTAAAGTCCTCTACCTCACCAAACTCAACTATAGCTCGTAGTCACTAATCTGACATAGTTTCATCCATCTAACAAGAGGGTAAAAAAAAGTCCATTCTCCCATGGCTTGCCCCTTCTTTTATAGGAGGCTTCATAGGTTACACTTGGCATTTCATGCATAATTAATTATTTTTATTAATCAAATTGTTTGATTATTCACCCACCCATGTGTCACTCTCTCACCAATGATATTTAAAATTATCTACTTAAATTCTAATTAAAAATAATATTTTTCCTCACCCCAACAAGATTTCCTATTTCTTCTCCTAGTTGTCTCTTGATCCCCCTTTTTTACTTCTTAATTTGTGTTCATTACTAAACTCAATTGATAAGTCTTAGATTTGGTCCCCTAACTACTTCCTAATTTAACTCAATTTGCCTTAGATGGATATTCTTATGTTGGCTGTTGCCACACGAAGGTTCTCTAAATTTCTCTAAAATTTAATTTACTAATCTTATTTTAATTCATTGCCCTATTCTCTTAATGAAGTTTAACTATTTTAGGATTAATATTTATAGTTACATCTATGCCCCTCTTTTCTCCTTTTACCTATTAAGTTACTTATGTACATTATCTACCTAATATTTTTCAACATGGAAAGAGTAGAGTTCTCAAGGTAAAATATTTTATTTCTTCTTATGCTCCCCTTACCCCAAGTTTTATTCTTGATTTAATTGTCTCGATTATAACATCATTTACCACTTGATGTGAATTTGTAGGATTTTCATATATTGATTAGTTTATATTTAATGATGCCAAGGATGCCAAGCTGGTCATGCCCTTCAAGAACTTCCTTTGAAGTTCCAAGGGTACCACACCTAACAATTTATTTGTGATTCCAAGGGTGCCAAGTTGGTCATGCCCTTCAAGAAATTCCCTTGAAGTTCCAAGGGTTCCACACCACTTTCTCTTCAAGCATTTAGTGAATACGAGGGGAAAGTCTAGGTGCAACGACAAAGACTGCTATCATCTCTTATGTTTCCTGCAATAGTGAGACTAATGGTGCTGGGGATCAAGGAATCCGCCTGATACGCGCCCCAGTAAAATCCTCGTGAGCGACCCAATTTGGAACCCGCCCCCACGACATCGTGGTCTTCAAGGAAAAGGTGTTTAACCTTTCTAGCCCAGTCAAGACAGGATGCTAGCGGGTGAGTCAAGGACATTGTCCCACCCTTTCCATCCATGAAGTTCCATCCAATATAAAACTCATCAATCCATATGTGAGTCATTCAGCCAGCAACAACATGTGCCTGCAACCACTATATATATATATATAACATGTTTCAAAATGGACTTAGAATTTCAAGACAAAATATTAATTTCAATAAAACCAAGTGTCATCAACTCATCATATGAGAGTGCCTCTAGTGGTTTCCTGTCATACTCAATAGTCATTAGTAACATAGTTTCTCATTATTAGTCATTATCATAATAAAATCATCAACATGACCAAGTCATTTGCATCATTGTTCATTGTGAACCAGAACTAATGTAAGTAGCTAACATAGGGGACACATCCATCATGGCTATCATCATCATAACATCAATGGAAACATACATATCCATCAAAGCTATCATCATTGTAACATCAATAGAAAACATACCTATCCATCAAAGCTATCATCATCATGATATCAATAGAGAGCATACATATCCTTTACTACTATCATCATCATCATATCAATAGAGAGCATACATATCCTTTACTACTATCATCATCATAATATCAATAGAGAACAAACATAACCATTATTGCTACAATGATCATAATATCAATAGAGAACATGCATAACCATTAATGCTACAATCATCATAATATCAACAAAGAACATACATAACCATTAACACTATCATCATCATAACATCAATAGAGAACATACATAACCATCACATCCACTAATAATAGAGTCATGTGTCTGGATCCTCAACCTGAAGTCCTCAAAGAATAAAGTGCGGGTCTTAGGGCTAAATAAATGTTAATGTTTTATCACTATCAATCAACTAGAGGCGGGGCACTACACCAATGATCTTTTTCTCAACATTATGGTTTAGTTCAAATTGAAATTGAAATCAATATGTACATGCTTGTGAGATCACCTCTCTTGAAGGGTATTATCACCATACAAAGTTAGAGCATATATATATTCATTTTCTAGATTTAATTATCATAATATTGGTTTTATTGATATTAATGGCAAAGTTCATACATTTTGTAAAATCATTGAAAATTTGAGTTGGTTATGAGGATTTTTAGTATTTTTTGCAAGGAGAACAAAAGCATTGGCATATAGAAGATGGGCGACAATGAGTCTCACAATGTTAAAGCCATTGCATCCTTCCCCATTGAAACTTTTTTCATTTTTATCAATATGTATGCCAAGAAGGATGGGACACCCTTGCTTAACACCAATATTACAAGTAATGCTTGTAGACCATTAGTTTTTACATTGCATCTTAGCAATAACCTTTCTATATAGCCTAATCATAGTATTGAGGAACTCAATGCGGATGTCAATTTATTCTAGTTTCTCCCATAGCTTGACTTTAAGCAAATTGTCAAAAGCTTTTCTAAAATCAACAAAACATTTTTGTTTGTTTGTTTGTTTGTTTTAATCTCTACAATTCTCAATAATAACTTAAGAGTGACAAAGTGATTGATTGTAGCATGTTGATCCTTGAAATCTTGTGTCTGTTATCCTTTTTAATAATGTTCTCAACACAATGACTAATTTTTATTTCAAGAATCAAGCTTAATATTTTTTCTAAAAGTGTTAGAATCATGATAGTTTGATAGTTGGAGGTGTTATACTAGTTTTCGTATTTGAAAATAGGGATAATCAAACTTTCACTACATTTTTTGAGAAACCTTGCTTAATAAAATGATTTAAAATATGTTCAATATGAGGTGCCAAGATCACATTTCTAGGTTTCAAGATCTCAACTTGGTATCCTTCAATGTCTTTAGCTTTGTTATTAACAAGGCATTTAATGGTATATTTTATTTTATAAATTAAGAAAACCTCAATGCAATGACAAGTAGTATATATGTCCTCAAATACCTTAAGAGAAACTTAACCATTGCTAAGATAAGAGTTCCAAGAATTTATGTTAATATTAACCATTTCTTTAGCTTTTTGGGGGATTATTTTAGGCCATAATCTTTAGATTCTCTTTTACATAAGTGTACAAGTCCCTCTTGATTTTTGGTTAAATATTGACATTTATTTTTATTTTTTATTGAGAGTTTATAATATTTAATCTTACAAACACTATTATTTCATTGAAGGCAATGCCAATCTCTTCTTGCAATTTTGCATCCTTGGTCATACTAGGAGTTTGACAAATGTTTTTCTTTAATACAAAATTTTAAAGATTATTTTTTTAAGAGTAAAGAAATACTCAAATAAATTTTTTCATATAAATTGTGTCATTTTTCATATTAGAATTGAACAATTCTTGTAAGTTTTTGAAAGAATGCATAATCTTCCTTTCCCTTTACATGTATGTATGTATAATGCATTTCTTGGGGAAACCCATTGGGCACTCTCTCATTTCAGGGATAGTGTAAAACCCTCAAGCTAAGCATGACAACATTGCCATCAAAGAAATGCAATATTTGATGCGGTGTTATTCAAAAATTTGGGTTCCCATGTGCATGAGCACACTTGGTTTATAGCGGGCTCAGTGACTTGGGCACATGATGGGTGCATTGGGACAAGTCAATCGAGATGAGTTGGCATGTTGGGCATGGTGGTGGGCGCACATGCCCAATTGAGATGACATGGAATATTGAGATGGGTTGGTGTGTGGGCGAGGAGATTAGCATGCACACCCAACCAAAGAAACAAGATAAGTGGTGTGTGGGCATGGAGATGTGTGTGCACAACCCATTGACAAATAAAACGAGTATTGTGTGGGTGTGGCTAAGGGTGTTCATGCATAATCAAATGGATGGGTTGAGACATGAGACGAGTGATAGATAATTCATATGGTGGTGAAACGATGTGTAAGTGGGTCGGGTTGAAGACAAAGAGATTCGTTGGTTGGAAGCATGCCAAGGGTCATAGTCCTTGGTATTCCCACAACCCATATATATTTTCAGACGATTGAGTTGGGAGGAGGAACGACTCAAACGAGTAGAACTGTAGATTGCAATGAGATGATGAGAGTCACATTGCATCAAGGAGAAATGGAAATAGAACTTGAGGTTCCTTTCTTGGTGATGCATGATCGCTCTTCTCATCGGAACAGTAAGAGGGTAGACTAAAGGGATATTGGTGTACAAATCGAGTTGCAAATTGGTGCGCACGACTACGCTATGATATATCGGGTGGTAGCAACCTGTGGTATTGCATACATTTTGTTGTGTTACTTTGTAATTGGTTGGGTGACTTAGTTGGACACCCGAACTAAAACTTGTTGTAAATCACTTACAGATTTATATAAATATATTTTGGAGTATGGTCGCAGGCCGCTCCCATACATCTTATGTACATGTTATGTGATGTTTTGACATGCATTATTATGATGAATTTTATAATGTGAAGCAATTATAATTGTACATGTATGTGGATGTTGTGAATGACACAAAGCCACTTGGTTTCATATTAAGTTTGATATTTCGCTATATAATTTGTCTAAGACATATAATGCAATTGTTGATTTGTGAGGCATTTTCCAGGTGAAGTATTGCCGAGGTGGTTGGGCCATTGGTGAGAAACACATCGATGTTGCATGACTAGGGATCATGGTGCACCTAAAACTATGAAAATTATCTAGGATTGTGACAGGTGGTATCAGAGTTGATCACTACTAAAGTGATATCAGAGCCAAAAAATAGTTAAGTGCTCTTCACCACTATTTGAGATAGGTGTTATAACAGTGTATATCAGGGCCAAGATCGCAAAATCTAGGTTTCAAATGCCCCTCACCACTATTTCAGATAGGTGGTATTATATCAAGAGCATATAACATGGTAGACTATTACTAAGGTGGTAAAAGGAAGCATATTGCAAAGAAGGTTATTGTGGAGGTGATATTAGAACACAATTGAGATTGAGTTTCGAGATGGGTGGATACATCAATTTGGTGATCTACGCAATGCAATTGAGAGTTGGCGTAGGTATAGTAGCAAGGTTATATCTAGAGTGTTGTACAAGATTCTTTATCGGGTTGAGACAATTGATTCAAGGTCTAGTGGCAACCAGGATTGCCCTAGATTGGTAGAGAGGGTTGTCACTATTGAATAACATATGGTCCAGATGATGGATGCTATGCATGCACATGAGAATGTGTCTGAAGAGATAAGGAGGGACATGGGGACTATGAGGGAAGATTTACTTCATGACATTAGTGAGCTTGAGGGGATTACTCAGATAGTGGGGCAATCCCATGATGATGCATGGGGGTATTGTTTGAAGCACCTAGAGGATGAGGTGGCTTCTCTTGTAACCTTGACTCGAAATCAAGCTAACATGATTGCAATATTGAAGAAGGAAGTTGGACAAGGATTCTCTAGTACTTCGATGAGGCTAAAGATCAAGGAACCAAAACCATATGACGGGACTAGAAGTGCTGAGATGCTTGGAAATTCTTATTCAAATGTTGAGCAGTACTTGAATTAGATGAGTTAGTGCCCAAATGAGGCTAAGGTGAATGTTGATGCTATGTATCTAACAAGGACAACTAAGTTTTGGTGGAGGACTGCCGTCGAGGATTTGGCATCTAGTTATATCACAAAGAGAATTTCTACATGGGAAGAGATGAAGGAAACTTTGTGTGTGTAGTTTGGTACAGGGAACTAGGCATAGATCACAAAGAATCACCTTATGGCTTTGAAGAATACAAGAAGGATTCATGCATATATCAATGAGTTCTTAGGCCTTATGTTGGAGATCATGCATATGTGAGATGAAGAATAGTTGTACTATTTTGTTAATGGATTGCAACCATGGGCACAAACTGAGTTGAGGAGACACAATGTCTAGACTCTTGTAGAGGCTATCACTATAACAAATAAACTTTTGGATTTTTGGTAAGAAAAGAAGTTTGGAAGTAAGTATTAGGGAGGAGGTCTTCGTGATAAGGAAAATAAGGAGGATTATGGGAAGGCCATGTATTCTAATGAGGATGAAGCTAAGTAGACAAGGACTACAAGGGAGAAGCCCATTTCATGTTGGATATTTGCAAAGGAGCATTTGGAGAAGAAATACCAATTGAACCAGAAGGTGGCTACTATGGAGCAAGAGGAAGTGCCAACAATTGGACTATTGCAGGTTTTGGGAGCAACTTTTATGAGGATAACTTTTTTTAAAGATAGTTATTAATTTATTAAATATATTTCTTTTTTCTAACGAGAATCGAGAATTTATTGGTTGCAAAAAATACACCAATGATACATACATCACAATTTGGTGCAAAATTTGGATACAATGTAAAGAAAGGGAGGTTCCAATGTTGTCCTATTTGGATGTAGATTGTACATGTTCATTCTAATCCATATATTGTGCCATTTATACATTCTTTGAAAAACTCATAGAAGCTAAAAATATTTTCAATTAATTCATGAAGTTAAAGATGTTTATACCCCAATGTTGGGAGAGGGTCCATTTGCTGGAAAGGGGTGGCCAAATTCAAATTAAGGATAAACATAGAAATGACACATATTGAACTATTAGATGCAGAGGTCTAGTCTAACTTAATTTTCTTATTCATATCCTTGAGCTGGGTTTGGAGGCAGGCCAACTCATCTTCCATTTGGCTAATTTTAGTCTTCAATTTGGTGATTTGGTCCAGTGAGGTAGAGAGATTAGTTACCATTTGATTGAGGTTGATTTTCAAGTCCATAATTTCCTTTTGGAGCTCTTACAACCCCATCTCCATGTTCATCCTCCCAGAATTTCTAAACATAATTTATAAAGCTCCTCCCATCTGAGGTGCTCTTTGTCACCCATGGATTGCTAACTAGAGGGACCACTCTCCCTAAATGCCTAGCAATGAACAAAACCAATGAAAAATAAAAGGAAAGGTATGCAAAAGATAAAGCTTTTCGAAACTGGCATCAACGCCACTATCTAATTCAACATACAATCATGTATTGATGAGTTATTTAAATAGATGTAATTCCCTAGTAGAATTCTTGAAAGCCAAAGTGGATGAATCACCAGCCCTAGTACATTGGTTGAGTGCACAAACCAATGACAACAAAGGATGCATAGACCAATGAAAATGAAGCATGCATAGATGAAAAGACCAAAAAACTAGATGGAGAGCACAACCAATCTGTTCATTCCACTTAAGGTGATCCAACATCCATACCAAATCCAATTTCATAAAGGAGCCACACATGCTAGCAAGCCCTTATCATATAGACAAGTCTGGACCAAGACAACCCATAGTGAGTGCTTAGGTTAGTTGAAATAGAGCGAATTCTCAAGAGAAACACGCCTCTTTCAAGTGGCACAGGGAGAGAACTTTCTTGCATCTAATGGCACTTATGAATGTTAATTAGACCAATTGTCTGCAAAACACCAAAGCGCAAACTCCACATGCATTGAATTTCCATCATAATCTGCTCCCAAATTCCAATTCTGATCATATGTATTGTCATACACTGCAACTCCATGTTAGGTCGCACCATGTGTGCCAAGATAGTAGCGGGACAATGGATTCCCCTTGTGCAGGAACATAAACAACTTGCACCATTAAGGAGTAGCGTTGAAATCTTTCCTTTGGAACTATGATTTCACCCCTAACTCAATGTGTGAAAACCATCAAAGACAGGAGAACATTAGATGTCCTAGCCAAATCCTTGCGAGTAATTAGAACGTATAAAATGAGGAGGCAATACATATTAAGCATGTTCTCCATACTTATGCATGCTTGTGCCATCTTTCCATAAGAATGACAAATATTTATATGACATAATATCATTGGTTAAGGGATAATTAATTGACTTATGATGCCATTACCTGTAAGGTTCCATTTGGCCAAATTTGTTCCATACTTGGCTAGCTCATTTGCCTTCATATTGTTGTCTCGTAGAATATGATAAACTAAATGTATAGAAACCCTTTTGGTGAGGTGATAAATTCTTTTGAAGATTGTTATGAGTTTGAGGTCCCTGGGATAAGATCCACAAAATGTGAGAGAATAATCATAGTCTCCCATGACCATCAAATTGCTTATGTCCATCGAAGCAAGCTAACTTGAGTCCTTGATAGAATGTACACCTCTACTTGGTTATTAGTAGCATGTTCCAGTCCCTAAAAATATGTTTGTGCACTTTATTGTTCGAAGTGAAGAATCAACCCCCCACTCGACTCCTACCACCCCTTAATTTATTAAATTATTTAATATGTATTGATTAATGTAGTTAATTTAAAAAGATGGAGAAATGCTTCTATATCAACATATAGCAATCATCTTTAATAATTTGATTGTGGCAGTAACCATTTTTTAATTTTATAGAGCGAGTTTAAATTTTTTATTTTTTTATTTTTTTTGGATAGCTATCGATTTTTGTTACTTAAATTGGATTTTTGAAGATTCAATTTTATAATAAAAAACAATGGAATAATGAAATTATAGAATCTTAATAATTTAAATATGTAATTTAATAATGTTTTAATTAGATTTTTATTAAATTTGTTTTTTTATTTAAAAAAAATCTTTTACACTAGCTTATCCTTTTTTTAAAACAAAGCTACTCTACTAATGAGAAAGATTTGTATAATGCTTACATTTTCTCAAGGATTTACTAGCCTCACTCTTACCAAATTTATTGGCTAGTAGAAAGATCCCCGAACATATAGCTAAATGCCTAAATATTTTAAGTAGCCAAAACTTAACAGAACATATATACCAGAAGGTGTTCAAAATTAAGATACATCCAACAAACATTATGCATCTAAGAAATTAATCAGAGTTGGGTGATCATGATTGTTGATTTGGGGTAGCATCGAATGTGCTTTAGCCATGAAAATTGGTGGAGAGGCTAAAGAACATAAGATATCCAAGACCCATAAATGGTTTGGATAGATTGTACCCGGTTAGAGATATATTAAAATAATTAATATTTTTAATGGAGTTCCCAAGTCTAAACTTAGGAAAAATAAAATATTAATGGGTATTAATATAAAAATGGGTTAGAAGGTTCCAAAATTCATGGATCAAGCCAAATCTAATCTTAGCCGTTGATTAGAGATTTAATCTCAGTTGTTGATCTGCCAACGAGAAAAGTATAAGAAGAGGCTTGAGGGTCAGTTGGAAAAAAGACACCAGAGTGATAAGTAATTCAATTTTCTAGAGCAGGGTTGGCTAAGAAAATTTGAATTAGTGATCACTTTACAGTGAGGGGCAGTGAGTACGAGGCAGAGAGGCAGAGACAATACTAGGAGCCCAACACAAAAGCAGAGAGAGCGAGATCAGTAGCCAGTCCAGACTACGTAGAGCCCAACAGAGGCAGCGCAGAGCCCAAAGAGACTGCGTCATCCACGCAGAGGGGAGAGGGAGTGACACAGAGGCTCATAGAGGTTACGCAGTGCCTCAAAGGGCTGACACAGGTCAGTAGAGGGCTGAAGCAGTGGTCAGAAGGGCTAGCGCTGAGCTTCAGTTGTGTTGAAGAGGGTTTTGTGGGACAAGTTTTCTGAATACATGTTTCCGGATATAGAGGTATTGTTGTCGTGTATTTTTCTTTGTTGGGTGAGCCAGTTAGGCACCTAGTTGTAGTCAGATAGACTGCATAATAATATAACCCTTTGAATAGCTACACCAGTTTTCCCACATTGGGTTTTTCAAGGACATTGGTCCAAAAATAATTGTGTCACTTGTGTGCTTGTTTTATTTTAGTTGATGATCTGTAGATGTTGTGTCTGTATTGTGTTTATTTTGGTATTTAAAAGTTTTAAATAACTTGTTCGAATTTAAACAAGTAGAAGAAATAGACCAGCATAATACAGATTAAAGTCCTAACGGATAGACTTAGGAATTTCAACAGGGACTAGATCCTAGAGATGGAGGGGGTTTGAAATCACAATGAACATGTTTTTCCATTGTGGGCAAGCCTTCCTTCAAGACATTCTTGCAATCTCCCTTGTCCTCTTTAAATATTGGCCAAGCAGTATTGCATGTGCCATTGGTTGTGTTATAGATCATTCATGAAACTGCTAATAACATTGTGATCCTCATGTTGATCCTCACTACGTTGTTCCAACAAATGAGTAACTTGATTGAGTTGACTCTCCAAAGATTCCAAGGAAGGGGGGATGAACAACATCGCTTGGTGTTTGAGGGGGATGGGGGTCGACCACCTCACCATGGTCACAACCACCCAACCCATCATTGCCCAGATGGCCAAAATACCCCATACCCCTTCTAGCCTGCCTATGGTTGCAAGATATGTCTAATTCCCCAACAATCCTACAAACCTAGATAAGATAAGATAAGATAATTATATTTATGTCCAACTAATGACCACAAAGTAGGTCAAAGGGATTGTTGAGTACAATGATGTCTATACAAAGTGGGAGAACCAAACGGTCTCCTATAAAAGATACAATGCAAGAAGTAAATCAACATTTGGCCCTAGCAGAGAAGATCTAGGAGCTAATAAGTTTGAGGATCAGACCCATATTTCCTAACATCCGAGGCTAAATGAATAACACTGAAGAAACTCAACAAAGTTTGTTGGTCCGATGAAGAGTCGGTGGCAAGCGCAGACTGTCCACTAAATTGTTTCCTAGGGGTGTTTGCATGCGGTTGAATGCTGGAGGACCTAGTCTGTCTCCCAAGAACAGATCTGAGACAGTTTTGTTGTTGATATTTCGTGTGGCATGATGAGGTCCCACTGATCTAGATTCTCGATCCGTACTGGTATCAATCGATCTCTTGGTGCCCCTATATGAAGGTAGTACCCTGAAAAATGTCGTGATCCTTTGTGTGTGGTCTGGTCTGATGGGAGGCTAAAGAATATGCGCTCGAAACCTGAGAGCCTCCTGCATATATAGGGCCAAAAATCTCTGATCGGGATACCTGAAAAAGTCAGCGAGGGTCCGAGAATCTCTGAACAAGCAATGGAACCTTCCTTTGATCTCGTAGTAGACATGGTATCCACGAATGAAGTGCACCTTGGTCTCCACTCCCTGTAAATGACATACTTGGCAGAGTCTATCTAGCCTATCCACCTGGTGGTTCATCTCTACCCGAAGTCTATGAGAACCTACTTTGAACTGGCCTAAAGGAATGCGAAGAGCATGCATCCAGTGGTGAAACGTATACTAGGGTCGAACAATGAGCCCGCCTCTCAACTCCAAGAAACGCTCAGCATAGAAGGCCATCTTTGGGTGCAACCATCTTGGAGGATTGACCCAGGTGACCTGGACGAACAACCTGTAGATGACCTCCCTGATGATCTTGTTTAGCTCCTATCTAGTATGTAAAAGGTGACTATGAGCATCTAAGGAATATCAAAAAGGAGGGAGAATGAAATCTTTACTGATCCAAAATGGATTTTGGATAGACTCCTAAGTCTAAGTGTTCCTCACAGAGGAAAATCAAAGTCCAAGGAAGTTCCTAGACATAACCCCATTGCAGAGATCTTTTCATTCTGAATCTACTGCAACTTGAATGGGCAAAAATGAACTTAGGATGCAGAACTTATCGCTCAAAGAAGATGCCCTTTGTTCCTTAGAAAAAGAGGCAAAATCCCCTAAAAATGGCAAAAAATCCTTATAAAGGGAAATCGCATCGGAAAAAGGCAAAGGGCCAGACTTAAGCGAAGGCGGAAGAAACTCTGATCCGTTGATCCGATGTATCGGATCGGAGGCAGACATATGTGCGATATCGGGACCCTGGACCTAGCTATTGCAATCATGCGATATGCCGAATGCCGATGATCGGATCAGTGAATCAGCATCAGCAATGTACAGAACCCTGGGCTGTATGCGACCCGATATGTGATAGCGATCGCAATGGGAAATCTCAGCCGTCGGATCATGAGAGGAATGGACGACCAGGATTAAATCGGATCAACGATTGCCGGACCCAACGGATTTCATAAGTGCAATTCATAAAATTTGAAATCTGGTAAAAGGGGATTTTCTGTGTATTTACGCATTTCCGCTATAAAACCAAAATACAGAGGAAAACGCTCGAAAATGATAAAACCGAACTCGAAGGGGAAATAAAGGTGCGATTAATGTTATTTGAGTTCCGTAAAGGTGGATTTCAGGTAGGCCTCAAGCGGTAAATGGTTTTGGGCTAGCTCTGCTCGATCCCAGACAATGAACGACACGTGGCTTGGTGGAGGAACAGGGAAACCGCCTTTTCATGTGGGTAACCTTTGTATCCTTAAGCCGCCCGAAATTGAATGATGATTGTTGGATCGGAGATCCCGTAGATCGACGGTGGAGCTGTGAAAGCAGCCAAAGGCAGACCTGATGTGATATTAGTGTGGATACTATAAATTTTGAAGTTCGATAGACTGCATTTGGGCATATTTTCCCGTGTTTTAGTGTATTTCTTTATGTAAACACGGAATGACTATTCTGAGGATTTCAAAGGCGCTGATGGTCCTTTCGTTACATAACAGGTGGCCACCATCCCTGAAGGCGTTTAGCAATGATTGCTAACACTTAGAGGGGGATTTGAGCGGACAAAGGTCAGGAGCCAAAGAGCCCAGAAGAGGAAATGAATGGACAACGCCGATTGACTTAAAAGCCACATAATGACAGTGATATAGGGGGCAGTGCTGAGACAGGAACGTAGAAAGCTGAGCCAAAGCAGGAAGTAGAGGCAAAGAGAGCCAGAGCCGAGAGCCAGAGCGAGAACTAAGAGCCAGAGCCAGAGCCAAGAGCCAGAGCTAGAGCCGAGAGGCAGTGCAAGAGCCGAGAGCTTAAGAGACAGAGATGAGATGGTGTTCTGAGCCCATTGTTTTTATGTAAAACAATGGAGTTGAGTGTGGAGCTTGTAAAAGAACCGAAGCCATAATCCCAGAGAGCCTAGTCGAGTTGACTAGAGCTCAAGGAGACGTAGCCCAAGAGTTTTGGGTGAACTCCAAATTAATATTGTTGTCCATGTGTTTGTTATTTTCTACACTGTTGCACTGTTACATGTATTTACGTATCAACACAATAATATTTTTTAAAGCATATAATCAGTTAAAATAAACATAAGCATACACCTTATTGTCAAGCACATTATTAGTTCCACATTGGTTAATCATAATTGTCTTGGGAATCTTTAAGCTTTGGAAGTGGGCGAGGTTCTTGTAAGTTCACGAGAAGCCTTTTAGCGCCCCATTTTCAGATTAGGTGGTATTAGAGCTTAAGATTGGTTAACCTCGCCTTCAAAGAAGGTTATATCGAAATGCTTGATTGACAGAGCAAAGATTGCTTGTCTGAAAGGTGTTTGGGCAGTCAAGGATTGCTTGTCTAATTGATTGTATGTTGTTTGCAGACTAACTATTTTATGAGTTTGTAGAGGTGAAGGGAAAGTTGTTGATAGCTCAGTCCAGGGAGGACAAGAAGGAAGAAGGACCTTAAGGCAATCCTTGAAGCACAAGATGTTTGTTGCAAAAGGTTGTTGGATCAAGCTCTTTATTAATCTTGTTTGAAGTTCTTTTATTCATTAGCATAATGACAACTTCTACAAGTGACTCCTCAAATTCTTCTTTTTTCATCACAAGACTCTTTGATGAAGACATGAAGCAAGACTTGTCCACCATGATGGATATGGTTAGTGAAATGTATGAGGATGGATGAAAGAGTAGCATACTTAGAGAGCAGTTGAATTCCATGAAGAAGAGAAGCAATTGCTTTCTAACAAATTGAAGGAAATGGAGAGGCAACTTCATATTGCAAATATGAACCTGAAAAGGATGCATGATCTGGAGACACAATTCTTTGTTGCCCAAGATGTCTTAGTCAAGTATCAGCTTGAAGAAGAGGTAAACCATTCCAGTTTGTCTTCAAATTCTTCTAAGAATGCTTATATTGGTTCTTTTGAAAAACATACCAAAGGCATAGGTTCCAAGCTAATGTCCAAGATGGGCTATGAAGGAAAAGGCTTGGGCAAGCATGTACAAGGTATTGTTGAGCCAATAATGGTTGAGGAAAGGCCTAAGTATTTGGGTCTTGGCTATGGACAGTCTTATGGAGAAAGTTCCAACGATGCCATGAAGGCCATTGAAACAACTCCAAGAAGGAGTTGCATTGCAGAGTGTGAAGATTGTATTCAGGAGGAATGCAATAGCTTGAAACATCATTTGTAAGATGCACGTGTTCAGAGGTGCACACTTGAACGAGAGAGTTGGGGAGACTCTGACAGCCTTGATGAGATTGATGGTGTTCCAAAGGAAGCCACTTTTTCATTTGCTTCACCTCTTCATGAAGGCAATAAAGGTGAAAGAGAAAGGTATAAATCTGGTTATAAACATTTTTCTTTTGATTGTGCAAAGCATGATAAATTTCCATATAGGTATCGGAAAATAATTGCATATTCCTTTTGTGGTTTGGATAACCATAATGTTTCTAGATGTTGGAAGAGAACGACCAAAAATAGGAAACTTTTGAAGGAAAAGAAGAAAAAAGCCAAAGGTCCATTGGACAAGGCAAATCATGCTGTCAAGAGGATGCACATGCAGTGCCCTTACTGCCATAAGCAAGGACACCTTGCTGCAAAATTTTGGACTCTGAATCCAACAATGCTTCCACAAAAGCTGAAGAAAGTGGAAAGAGAAGATGGCAGAAATGGAAAGGAAGATTCCATGAATGCTGCATCTCAGGATGATTCACATGATGATGCTGATGTGCAGGCAAAGGTAGTGCCTTTGAAAAGTATTGGTAAGAAACGATTAGAGTTCTTATCAGATTAAGATTGCATGTCTATTGATGCATCTGCATTATATTTCATTTCAGCTTTGAAAGTAAAGTGTGCTTAAGTGAAAGTTGAATGATGAAATGCATGCATGAGCAGGAGATGCATGAACACAGGGATGTTGATGATTTCCTTGTTTTTGAACATGTATGTGTAATTAACTTGCAGGGTTGATTGCTTTGACATGCATGTGATGCCATGTTGACTTGGGAGAAGTTAACTTGGTCTCCAAATGGAGATAATGATGAAGTGTTTCCTCTTTTGAAAAAGAGTCCTCGTGGTCTTTTTCTACATGCTTGACTTGAAGGGTTATTTGTTTAAAGGCATGTTTTGTGGGCTTGTTATCTAGTCCATCATTTGTATGCAGATGTAAGACATGGAGGTGTTCACAAGATGTGAAATATGTTTCTTTTGTTGAAGCAGGAGTTTAGGCCATCTAGTTATTGTCTGTATTTCTGTTGTTGTTGACAACTTTTCAAATAGATACAAATGAAAGTTTTGTGGAGCAGATGAACTTCACATTTGTTTGAGCCACCTTGGATCAATGATCAAGGCAAAGAAGTTCAAACCACCCTCTACGACCATTTCAGCAGAAGTTCTGCAGGAAGGAAAGGAGGAAGACAATTCTTCCCAAGAATACCAGCCCATCCAGGAAGGGAAGTGGTCAGAGACTTTGGTTCAGGGGCACTATGCAAGGCAAGTGTGTGGAGGGTGAAATAAGAGGGTGTTGTTACTCTCAGGTATTGTTTAGATCAATATATCAGGAGACCAAAAGTTCTTTTAGTGGGAAGGCGTGATCCAAAATGGATTTTGGATAAACTCTTAAGTCTAAGTGTTCCTCACAGAGGAAAATGAAAGTCCAAGGAAGTTCCTAGACATAGCCCCATTGTAGAGATCTTTTCATTATGAATCTACTGCAACTTAAATGGGAAAAAATGGACTTTGGATGCAGAATTTATCGCTCAAAGAAGATGCCCTTTGTTCCTTAGAAAAAGAGGCAAATCCGCTAAAATGGCAAAAAACCCTTATAAAGGTAAATCACATCGGAAAAAGGCAAAGGGCCGGACTTAAGCAGAGGTGGAAGAAACTTTGATCCACCGATCTGATGTATCGGATTGAAGGCAGGCATATGTGCGATATCAGAACCCTGGACCTGGCGATTGTGATCATGTGATACGCCGATCGCTGATGATCGGATCAGGGAATTGGCATTGGTGATGTACAGAACCCCTGGGCCGTATGCGACGCGATATGCGATAGTGACTGCGACGGGCAATCTCAGCCGTTGGATCGCGAGAGGAATGGATGGCCAGGATTAAATCGGATCAGCTATTGCTGGACCCGATAGATTTCATAAGCACAATTCATAAAATTTGAAATCCGGTAAAAGGGGGTTTTTCTATGTATTTATGCATTTCCGCTATAAAACCAAAATACAAAGGAAAACACCTGAAAACGATAAAACCGGACCCGAAGGGGAAATAAGTGAGCGATTAATGTTATTTGAGATTTGTAAAGGCGGATTTCGGGTGGGCCTCAAGCGGTAAATGGTTTTGGGTTGGCTTCACCCGATCCCACACAATGAACGACGCGTGGCTTGGCGGAGGAACAGGGAAATCACCTTTTCGGGTGGGTAACCTCCATATCCTTAAGCCGCCTGAAATTGAATGATGACCGTTGGATCGGAGATCCCGTAGATTGACGGTGGAGTTGTGAAAGCAGCCAAAGGCGGACCATATGCGATATTAGGGTGGATACTATAACTTTTGAAGTTTATAGATTGCGTTTGGGCGAATTTTCCCGTGTTTTAGTGTATTTCTCTGTGTAAACACAAAATGACTATTCTGAGGATTTCAAAGGCGGCGACAGTCCTTCCGTTACAGAACAGTTGGCCACCATCCCTGAAGGCATTTAGCAATGATTTCTAATGCTTAGAGGGGGATTTGAGCGGACAGAGGCCGGGAGCCAGAGTGTCATGACCCCAGGCCTACGGTAGTCTTCCAACCGTGCTAGGCGAGGTGCAGCACCACCAAACACTTTCTTTTCACCAATACTTATGTTCATGGGCTACGCCTAACCACTTATCCTACTTAGCTTGTGTTTCTCAACCAAGTATTATTAATGTTTACTTTATACCAATGAACACCCATACACATTCATTAACATCAGCAATTATACATGAAGAACACAATTGCACAGTATAAAGGGAGGGTAAAATCCCTGAACAATGAGTTTTCCCAACAATATATTATATAGTCTTTCAATATTACAAGCTTTTACAAGTATACTTGGAAACCCCAAGTTTCATACTTAGCCAAATTTACAATCTTCGGCAAAACTCGGTTGCCTAGCTCGTCGGCACCTTGGCACGGTCGCCGCACGACTCACCAACCCTTTGTTCACCTTGTCGCACGATCGTATTGTTTGCCCAACTTGGGCGCGTCTCCAAGTCACCACACACGGGCACCTCTGCCCAAGACACACCTCCGTCCACAATCTCAACACTTCACCAAAAGTCACACCGTGCACACTTGCACGATGGGCGGGTGGTCACCCGAGCCACCCAAGAACTCGTGCCAAGTCGTCGCACAAACCGAGCGTTCACCTTTCGTTTCACCGTCAGGCGCTCCTTCGCACAACCCAGGCGCCACACACCCGTGCATGCCTTTCTCCAACCGGCGAGCACTCCTCTACGCGCGCCCTTGCCCAACACCACGCTATCTTCGTGCGGCCCTACCCAAGAACGGGCACATCTCTAAGTTCTGCGCCTTCACCTCTTGCTGCGTCCACCTCTAAATATGCGCACTTATCATGAACGAGTTCGATGCTTGAGCAATGGCCAAATGAGATCATCGCATGTCTTGTTTATACGGGTGGCAGGGCGAGTTAGCCCACCCGGCCGACTCGTCCTCCACGCCTTAACGCACCCACACTTCATTGTAATACCCCGTCGGCTTGCTTCAAGTCATAGGTCGGCCTCCATAAGTTTTAACCCATGCCTCCACGCATATAAATCCAACTCGCCCTCCTCTCTACGCACTCGCATTATAACGCCATCATGTCGTAAGTCTAAGCTCGCTCCTTTATTGTTTCGCACTGTTCGTTCAACCTCCAACCACGCGCCCTTCATTTGGTTGTTGTCGCACTTTGGCGGAACTGCAGGTCCTTACACAGAGAGCCCAGAAGAGGAAACAAACGGAAAGAGGAGGCAGTGCTGAGACAGGAACGCAAAAAGCTGACCCAAAGCAGGAAGTAGAGGCAAAGAGAGGCAGAGCCAAGAGCTAGAGTCGAGAGCCAGAGCAAGAGCCAAGAGCTAGAGTGAGAGCGAGAGCGAGAGCCACAAGCCAGAGCCAAGAGCCAGAGCCAGAGCCATAGCCGAGAGCCAGAGCAAGAGTCGAGAGCCAGAAAGTCGAGAGCTTCAGAGCTGGGGATGAGATGGTGTTCTGAGTCCATTGTTTCTGTTGAGATTGCAACAAGATGATGGAGCTTAGTGAAAAGAGTTGCCTTCACTAAGTGGGCCCGCAGGCAAATTATGGCGCAAAGTCTATTTTTAGACTATGTCTATTTTTAGACATATGGATCATGTCTATGAGTTGCAGGATGTTTTTTATGGATGATTGGTCAAGTTGGAAAAAATAGATGGACTTCTATTTTTAGACAACAGCGGCGACACTGTCAAGTCTAATTATAGAGCAGTCAAATATTATTAGCTTATAATAATATTTAGACTATAAACTTTATCTTATTCTCTTGGAGCACTTCAGTTTGAGCTACAGATGTGCACATGCAACTGTCAGAAGGAAATGCATTTTCTTTGTGGGTCAGTTGAGTTGTTGCATGCATGACTTTAGTTAGAACTCAATCAGTTGAGTTTGGTGGAGTGAGGTGCAGTTGATGGAGTTGTGTTCAGTTTAGCTTTGTTAAACTGGTTGTATTTAGTCTAACTGCAAATAGACTAATGATGAGTTATTAAACTAATTATTAACTCATAATACAACTAAACAATACATCAATTAACTCAGTTGCATGTCAGGGCATGTTCAGTTCAGCAGGGACAAGTGTTAGAGAATCAGATTGCTATCAGTTGTGACTATAGTTGTGCACCAGATTTGCACAATCAAGGGATTGAGTATGCCAATGAGTTGGCCAATACCAAGTGATTATAGCCTTTGCTCATGTGATTCCCAGTGTGAGTGATTCTTTTGAGGTAAATACGAGTTTGGTTCAACCATTCTCATCCATTCTTGAGCAGGTATTGAGCAGTGGAGGCAGGCAAGCAATGGAATAGATTTGGAGATCATAGCTGAGTTGTATTATGTGTAACAGGTGGAGATAGTGCCGGATACTTGTGAGAAGTATTGACTATTGTAATGTTACATGTTCTCAATCATTAAGAAGAGATAGTGTGGGGTTTTCAGCTATAATATTTCCCCGGTTACATATTGTGTTAATGTGTGCACGCTCTTGATGTTTTATTGTTATTGATGTTGCTATATTGATGATCAACGTAGAGGAGCTTATGTATTGTGTATGTATTCCGCAATAGTACATGATCAGGATAATCTCCATT